>PVJL010002942.1:0-175142 GCA_004026885.1 Lyroderma lyra
CCCTTTCCCTGTGGCTCTGTCTTGCCTCTGTCCTGGCTTCTTTATCCAGCTGGCACTCTTGCTAGCACAGCTCCCAGCAGCTCAAGGGCGTTATCATCCTCCGTTTGGCAATCCCATTGACAACGCCCGTCCTCCCCCTCAGTCCCAACGAGGGGCCCGAAATGACCACTCTGGGCTGGATTTGATCTCGCTCCCTTCCCTGAACCGCTCACCGGGGCCTGGTCACCCCGGCCGGTGTCATGAACAGCAGAAGACGTGTGATGGGGCCCAGCGGAAGCACACAGACGGGAAAGCGGGAGGAGGGTGCTCATCCAGGATGCAGTCATCGTGAGGAAGAAGCAGGGATATCCAGAGGGCCAAGCTGATGAACGTCCATGTCCTCGGCACGAGGGACCAGGGACTGACCCCTCCTGGGGGGGTCAAAGGAGCCGTCGTGGTGAGCTGGACCCCAGAGCTTGAAGAGGATTTCACGGGCTCACACAGCAGCGTTTAGAGCGGTGAACGTGCCGGGCGAGGGAGGTAGAACTGAACTGAAAGCCTATCATCTTGTGCTAACTATGGAGAAGACGGAAGGCCCAGCTGCGAATTTCAGCCACGTTTGCAAGCGTAGTACAGTCGCCCCTGCAACTGCCGAGCCCCCAGAGCCTTCTGCATTCCTCGTCTGTGGGTGGTAAAATTTCAGAAACATGAATTGGAAAAGAGATAGCCCATGTGGCACTCGTGATTTTCAGGATCGGGGTGCAGAGAAATGCACTGCCTTTGAATAGCAAACCAAGGTCAGCTGGGAACTACAGATCTGGGTCAAGGACAGACATTCCCGGCTGTGAACTTCTCAGACTCTGAGTTCCCACAGACAAAAGAAAAATCAGGGAGTATGAAGAAGGACCTACCAAACCAAACCAAACCAAACCCTTCTGAAGTGCAGAAGGCACCCCTTTGAACAAAATAGAACATTTTTACCTAATAAAAGATAGAATTATTAGAACATTCTTAAAAGTGTATACAAGCATTAATAATTCCACAAGCAAACTGGATGATTTGTTTTCATCCTCTTTTTGCATAGGACCTGAAGCTGTGAGAAGACCAAAAGTAGCAATACAGAATGCTTCTACCTACTTTATGAAAAAACTTCAACTTGAACATAAGAAGTCAGAATTATGTAGTGCTCCACAGGTCAAATGGTTCGTGGTAAATGATATTGGAGGAAATGTTTTTGGATTTCAAAGTAAATAGTTGAAGTAATAAAGCAGCAATAGTGAATGTGGCAACTTTGTATAAGTGTAATTGGTATTTTTATAGAGAAATTTGGATAGTTGCAGAAAAGTAAGCATAGGTTTGTGCATTTAAGCGGTTCCAAATAAAGATAATTGGGCGGGGGGCTCTAGATGTCAACGAGTCATGTGCTCACTGTGATAGAAGTAGTCAGGCAGTTTTTCCATATATTGATTTAATCTGAAATTGCAAATTTAATTATCAATCTTTGTACCCTATGCATCCTATAGATGATTTGTACCACAAAATCTACTCATCCATTTACTTTTTAATCACCTTTTTAAACAAATATTTCTAGTAACCCTTTGTGCCAGGCCCTTTCCCATGTGCTGGGGACAGAAGAATCAATAAACTACAGCCCCTGAATTGAGAAACCCTCAGTCTATTGAGAGTGCTGGCTGTGTAAATACGTAATTAAATCCTTAGTCCATGCCTGAGGACTTCAATTAACTTGGTGTCAAATGACACGCATTAAGTTGGTTTGGTCCTAACAAAATGCTACATTTCTCTCTAAAAGTCAGTGTGTACTCTGCTTTTAAGTGGATACTAGGGCTGCTTCACCCACGGTGAACAAAGGTAATTTTCTCTGGGCAACTCCTATAGCAGAATCTAGAACAAAGCTTGGGAATGCATGGCACATTGTCTTCCTGCTAGGTTGACCAGATGTCCCATTTGAAATAGGCCGGGAAATAACAATACTGTTTTGTTTCAAGTAATCTATATGGTAAGCCCAGACTCATGGGGCTAAAGTCAAGGTGTCAGTAGGCTGACCAGACATACCGTTTGAAATGGAACAGGACTGTGGTTTTCTGTCCCGTTTCAAATGGGACATCTGGTCAGCCTACTTCTTGCCCAATTTCCTATGTACTCTGCCTTTCTAGGAGCATGGCCCCCAAAATACCCATTTAATGCAAGTAAAACAAGGAAGTAGCTACAAAAAAAGGGAAAAGAAGCAAAGAAACAGAAAAAAAAAAAAGAGAAGAACAAAGGATTAACTGTTGAAAGAGTTCTAAAATGATCCAAATAGTGAAGGGAAATAAAATTAGGGTGTGTGTAGGGTAGACCCAGGGATAGAAAACTAGAGAAGATAAAATTATTAGAAGAAAACTGAAGGCCAAAATAATAATAATTATTATTATTAATTTTTGAAGGCAAGATGAAGGAAAGGATTCTCCTTGTAGGCAGCGTTAATCGAAATACAACTATTCAGCTATTAAATATTCATCGATGACAATAAAGTCATTCATTTCAGAGCACCATACTTTAATGGAGACAATGACAAATTCCATTGACTAGAGAGGGATACAAATAAGAAAACACTGAGTTTTCTTCCAATTCTGATTGTTGGACTCCAAGTTAATTTAAGGTTTATCACACAAGTGATGGTCCTGAGGCAAAAGAGAGGACACGACACCGTCTCCCTCACTGCTCCTGCCTGAATTCAATGCATCTTATTAAAGGAAGTATCAGGATCTGTTGGGGATTTTTTACCTGAATACCATCCTGGGGGAATTATTTCTATGTGATGATTTAAGCCAACAGAATGTAGAAGTTCAAAGATACAGAATTGGAATTTAACAGGAAGGAATTTTCAGAAATGTAGAGACAATTACCTTTCTTTTGATGCATTTTTCTTCCTGCAGAAGTAAGCACTTTGCCTTGAATCTGTGCATGATTTTTGGCTAGGGCATTCCATTTTTAGAATTGTATCATAAGGAAATCATTAAAGATTTATGCAGGGCTTTCTATAAGAGTGTTCATCTCGTGTTACAGATAAGAGTGAAAAAAAATAGAAATAATCTACATGCCAAATGTTGAAGAATGGGTTAAATAAATTATTCACACAATGCAATGTATAATAAATATTTGAGATAAAAAACTATTCACACTATATTAAGTGGAATAAATGAGATTAAAAATTTGTATACATACTATCCTTCGCATTACTTTACCCAAAAATATGGAAAGAAATGGTCGAAAGAATAATATGGTAAATGTGACTTTCTTTGAGTTGGGGAAATTATGGGTGTAATTTTCTACTTTCTGCTGATTCTCTGATTTTTCTTCAGTGAACTTGTGTTGCCTTTGTCATACTACAAATGTATTTTAAATTTAAAATTATATATATCTTATATTTAGGATATAAAAGGCATGCATATTTGTTTCAGAGAGGAATATCTATTGTATCTATTTATATAAAAGGTACATATTACATAAAGATCTATGTGAAATAAAGACAGAGCCTACACGACTCCCGTGCCCCGAAGGTATGCCATCATCCAGTGTGGTCGGTCAGTCCTCTGTTTCAACCAAACTCAGCTTCTTTGGTTCTTTAATCATATCGTGCTTATTCCCATCATAAGATCACTGCTTGAGCTAATCCCACCCCCTCATATGTTCTCCAACATCTACAGGGTTAGCCCCTTCTCATCTTTTAGGACTGGGCTCCAATGTTACATGCACAAAGGGGAGCCCTCTGGTCACCTCCCTTCACGTGGCTTTTCTGGGTTTCTGTCTGTCTCACCGCTCTGTTTGTTTTCCTCAGGGCCTTGACCACAGTCCGCGGTTCTGGTGCTTAATCATTTGTGTGCTCACTAAGTGCCTGTCTTCTCCTCCAGAATGTAAGCTCATGAAGGCAGAAACCTCGAAAGGGATCACGGTGTCTTCAAAATGCAGCACTGGGCTGACGTAGAGGGAATCTAGAATGAACTCGTGGATGTTTGGCCAAGAGTGATGGATGTGAAGACTTTCATCAAAGAAAAACGCAGAATGAATGTTAGTGCTGGGTGGGGACAAACTTACTTCTTACTACTATGGATGTGTATAGATACAAATTTATAGATATCCATATGTACATACATATCTATTTATAATCTATATGTATTTAAAATGTGTGTAACTGTATTTATTTATAATATATAAGTATTATACAAAATTTCAAGTATCTGAAAACAGACAGAAGAGTAGCATGACTCCCCCTCACTAATCTATCAATCACCTTTAACAGTTATCAACTCATGGCTAATCTTGTTTCATAAAGAGAACACCTCACTTCTCTCTCTGGATTGTTTTAAAGCAAATTCGAGACATATTTCTTTTCGCAATATTAATGTGCACTCTAAAAATACAAAGCTAGCCATAATTCTATTATTGTGCTTAATATTAATAGCAATTTCTTAATATTTTAAGTATAGTGTTTTGAAAAATGTATATTGAAAAATTTATTTACTCTAAAACACTTTTGATAGAACACTCTTCCATATTCCATCTTTTTTAAAATCAAAATCAACCTTTAATTCTTAAGTTTCATGTAGTTAGAAAGAGAGACTAGTTCCTTTTTTTTTTTTTTTTTGTTAACCTTGGATGATTTTTTAGCTTTGAGAACTGAACTCCTTTTCAAGCTGCTCAGAGATAAGATAGCCATACAGTCTATTCTTACATGTTATTATTTTATTTGGTGTTTTTCCATGATTTTTTAAAAAATGATCACAGGCTTGCTTGTCATTTTGTTAATCTGCCATCAGATGATACATCAGTTTCAAAGAATAAATGATCCTGAAGTTGTCCTAATGAATAGCCTGAATTTGTAGATAGTCGATATGTATTTGTTGATTTTATTTTATTCCGGTATTTGGATACTGGGAGTTTTGATAGTAATTTATGAGTTGCTGGACAGGAGTGATATTGATTTAGTTATGTAAGGTGTGATCGTGCCTTTCTTTTTCAATAAGCTATAGTTTTGGTTTCTCCTCCTTCTCTCTCTAACCTTAGGCCGGTCCAATTCCTTAAGGCAGTCCTAGACGAGGTGAGGTGATTGATTTCATCATGAGTTGTTAATAAGGGTGAGAAACAACCTTCACGAATTTGCAGAAAGGCACCATCCGGTGACAAAACAGAAAGTGGTAGTGAGTTGCTGTAAATATGGCCTCCTGCCAGATTTCCAATTGTTAAGAAATGACATTCTTGGTCTCCGGGTCAGGATGCTACCCTGGAACATCAGTGTGAGCACTGCCATCAGTGCTTCAGTCATGTGGTGAGCAAGGGCGTGCTCACTGAGCTTTACCGGCCGCAGCCAACAATACCCGGCACAGATCCGCCAGGGAGTGCATCGCCAAGGCTAGTCTTTTCTCCCCCTTCCAAATTTTGCATTCCATCTATCTAACATTGTCACTTATTCATCAACGAGCCTCAGACTCACGGATAAAAAGGTGATGGAAACATCCCCGGAGACTCAGAGATTTGCCTCTGGCTTTGATGGGATATTATTCTCAGGATTCACACATTTATTGACCCCAATACTAGTGAGGTCAACGCGACAATGCAGTGTGTATTGATTGGGTTCAATTCAGGAATTGCTCATTTATCGTTTATATTTATGTAAATAATGCACCGGTCTCTCATCTTCCCATTACAACATGTTCCTGAACAATGTGATTAAAGGCGAGGCTGGGCTCATGTTAACAGGGTCTTCCTTTGTGTCATAAAGTGCAAAGGAACAATCATGGAAAATTAATATTTTCAAGAAGGTGAGTATGGATTCCAGCATCAGTTATTATAAGCTCCCTCCTCTTTCCTTTCCTCCCATTCTAGCCAATTTCATGCTAACATACCTTGACTTAGTTTCTTTTTATTCCTGGCTTTTCCCTCTGTTCTCTGCCTGAGTCTCCAAATTGTATTATGTGGTAGATTTTTCTATAAATGGGAATATGCTATCTTTGAGATGAACAAGGTTGGCAGAAATTTAGCATCTGTAGCATCTGAAGAGTTTTGAATAGGCATGTCTGTTATTTATATTGAAATATTTTCAGCTATCTATTTTTCTTAACACAATAATAAAAGAGACAGTGTATGGAGCAGGAATTACGAATTCATACATTTGGCCACTGAACTGCTTTTTCCCTAGGTCGTTGCTTTGTTGTCTAAGCTTGAAATCACATTTTGGAGCCAATAATATAGGAGACATGCAGCTATGGCCCGAAAGATAAATCTTTTTTTTTTTTTTTTTTAATGGGGGAGGGGAAATTAAGTTTAGGACTCTCGAGGATTGTATGGTCTTTGCTCTAAATTCTGTAAGGAAACAGCTCTGGCTTCTGAAGTATACACAAACATATACGCTCGATTTATAATTGGTTTGGTATCTTGACTTTTAATACCGTTTGGTACAGAAATCATTTTTCTGAAAGATGGCAGTAACAAAGGGCCATTGGTATCTGTTTCACCTCATCACTTCCCCAGTCCGTATAAAAATAAATTGAGAAGTGCCTTCTGTAGGGCAGAATTTTATGGAAAATACCAAGTGGTTGATTTTGCGGTCTATTTCTTAAACTTATCAAACTATATCACCCCCGGGAGACATTTGCAGTGGGGACAAGAGATTCATTCCTAAGCACACTCCCTTTGGCTGCCAGGTAAGGGACATTCAAGAACTGACAGCAGCATAGCATTTACGGCAGCAGTCTGGTACAAAAAAAAATGAATATAGACGAGATGGAATCACTGGGTATTGAGCAGCGGGGAAGGAAATGATTTGTGCTGCCCGCTGATGTATAAAGGTACATTATGCACAATAAGGTCAGCTTAGGCCCCTCCACGCCATTGCTTCCCACACTCTAGAACAGGAGGCAAGGTACCATGCAGGAGCAGTTTATTGTCCAGCGTGGCCAGGACAATGATTGGGTATTGATTTTCTGAAAGTTTGATCTTACATGTCAGCATTTTGTTGGCAAACTCTGCAGCATAATCCAATCAAGTCGGTGCAGAGATGAGTGCAGGCAGGGAGAAACCCTCACGAGCCAGCCCTCTGCGTGGTCCGTCGGTAGCCCCCCACATTAAGAGCACGCCGGCCACCGCGCTGTGTCGCCAGGGGAATTGCCATCTTGGGGAATCCCTGGGCCTGCTTGTGGCTCTCCTCCCATCTGTGCACTTTTGACCTCCGTATTGATTCTGTCCTCTCATCAAGCTCGCTGATGTAATTCCCTGCACCAGGGTCACGCGGGGATTTGCATTTAGGGGCTGCCCCTGTGCGCTGACCCCACACCATTTCATCAGAATGCAAGTGCACCAACGGCAGACGCGTTTCCCCACCATGTGAAGGTCTGTTGTGCCATTTGGTAGGTCCCCTCATCATACACGGAAAAAGGGCATCCACCACCCGCTCCAGATTTGGATTTCATTTCCACAACCAGAAATTGGGAAATTTAAAGAAAAACATAACAGGCATCAAAAAGGATTGTGTGGATTTCCACATTCAGGCCAGTAGAGAACATTTCGATTTGCTAAAGCTTAACAGAAAATGATGAAAGTGTCTGAATATAGTTTCGGAAATTCTAGCACTTGAAAAAATTATTGGTTTTTGTTTTTCCCAGTGATTTCTTAGCAAGGTATACCCGTCAGGAAGCCTGTTCATTGCTTATCTACATACATATACTAAATAGAAATGCCATTTCAGAATTCTCTGAGGAAAATGGTAGCTATTTTTAAATATATTAAAATACATAAAAAATCCAAAGCAATCTAAATATTGACCATTACATTTAAATATTGACCATTACATTTAAATATTGACCATTACATTTAAATATTGACCATTAAACTCTTCTGTTTTTCCTCCCACTCCCTCCTCCCCCTGCCTCCGCTAAGTAGGGTGGAAAATGGGGAGAAATCACTTCTAAAGCATAGATACCTAAAGAGAACTGCGCCAGAAACTCATGTAAATCCAGAGTGACCCGTCTTGTATCCTGTTTTCCCATCTCACCTTTAGATCCTAACCATTCTCGTATTGGTTAATTTCAACCAATAAGTATTTCCTGAGAACGTTTGTTCTCAGGGGCTAGAAAGTCAGCGTTGAAAATACAGATACGGCTCCTCGTGGAACTGACGGTCCAAATGAGGAGACGGCGACGACAAATCGTTCTAGGAATAGATATAACAAGGAGGTAAATGCTTATGTTAACAGCTGACAGGAGAAGTTATTCTATGAATGGAAGCTTAATGGTTTGGGAAAATACTGGTGTGGGGTGGGGGAGTAATGCTATTGAAGGAGCTGGGACCACTTTGGATCCCGAGTGGGGCTGGGGGTGGGGCTCAGCTGTTGTCCCTACACCGGGTGGGAGCAGAGACGTGGTAGAGGTAGAACTGGAAAAGAGGAAGGAAGATGGGAGGCATTCTGGGTTGCTCCTGATGCCCAGCCCAGTGAGAGGTTACATCAAGGTGGCACAGGGGCACAGCAGGGCCGTGGTTTATTACAGGCTCTGGGATGAGCAGGAAGGTATGGGAATGCTCTGCACACTTACAGGCTAGGAACTTGGAAATGCAATTTTAGTTCGTCATTTCCTTTCTCAAGCCAATAGTTCATAATTTTCTTTCTTTTTCTCATTGAAAAAATATTCTTCTCTAAGTGCTGTGAAGATAAATTAGAGCGAGTGTTAGGGGTTCTAGTTTAGATTGGGGTTCAGACTTCTTGGTGCTTCAGATCTTGAGGATGCTTGATTTTATTTTATAAGAAGAGTTGGTTCTCTGTAGGAGAAAATAATTGCAAATTGAGTTTACAAACACGTTGAATTAGAAAATATTGATAATAGTTTAGATTGTATAGTAAATTTATAGTTTATATTGTGGCTTAATGCAAATTATTTTAATACACCTTTGTAATCTTATGAAAAACTGAGGATGAGACCAGTGACATTCAATAACTTGCTAGAAGCTAATCGGTAGTAAGTGGCAAAGGCAGAACTTGAATCCAGGTCTTCTCCCTATAGACTCAGCTCTTTCCATTAACTTTGTAATACGGTATTTAAACTTGTAAAACCTTTCACAATTGCTTTTTTCTTTAAATAGTTATCTGCTTCAATAAGTATAAAAGAGTGCTCAATTTTTTAAAAAAAAAAGCAGATTTTATTCAAATTTCTAGGGCTGTATGTATTGAATATATTGAAGTTTACTTGTAGAGACAGGGTACTTGTGACCTCTAGAGGGTTAAAAGGGGTTTCCAATGGGCTGCCCCATATGCTTCCCATTGGCCTGCAAGTGAGAGATGGGATGGATCTGTAACGGGGTGGGGGGCTTTCTAAATTCCTACCTTTAGAAGGCAGGCTAAAAACAAGAGCAACAGTGAGGGAGTAGGGTAGAGACAATAGCCTTGTCGCTGTGATAACTCCTTCAGAGAAATGCTATGTTGTCATTAATAATCTCCATGTTGTTGACTTTTGTCTTGGGGGAGAGTGGTTTAGAAGCCATTGACCACTTCTGTCTCTTCCATCATATTCCTGTGATGAACATTTCGGGGCATGGGCTCAGTTGCAGTCGACAACATGATGGTACTTACTCATCATTATTTAAATCAATTATTAGATAACAAATAATCGAGTGGACTGTCCTTTACATGAGTAGAGGATGATGATTCGCCATGTTTTGACAGTTCGCTGCTTTATCGTTTATTATCTGTAGTCTAGTTAGAGAACAAGTCACTGAACTTGGGTTCTAAAGCTCAAGGTCGAAAACCCAGCTTCACTACTTTATCAGAGAGGTCTGACCCCAGGGAAGTTATTTAACCCTTTTAGGCTTTAGGTTTATCATTAATGAAATTGGATTATTGATATTTAACTCATAAAATACATTGTAGGGGGAAATTCAATTTCAAATATGAAATAAACTCATGCAGGACTGTTTTGACGCTTTGTTTTATTTAACTGGGAGATGAACAGACCAAATTGGGGGTGTTGTCCATGGCCAGGGAACAGTGCACATCGGGGAGACCAAGCAAAAAGATACTGTCAGCTAGATGTTAACTAGATTCTGGGATGAACGTCACCTGCACGCGGATGTCATGGTCTTTTTCTTATCTGTGAACTTTCATGTTGCCACTTGATTACATGCCCCTTGGCAGGAGGTAGTTTTGATCCGAAATGAAAGGTGGAACCTATGACTTCAGGCCCCAGGTTTTCTTAATTTATTTTAATGCCAAGTGTTCCTTCTTCTTGATTATATTCACCCCAAGCAAACGTCAGAAAATCTAAGTCCGTGAGTGCAACTTTGCATGTGAGGTGATGTGAGTCATGTTACTGCTTCATCGTGGTATGAAATGCAAGAAAAACGTGCATGTTTTTGTTCAGAAGCAGATTTTGCCCCCTCTTCCTGGGAGCTGTCTGGAATGCTATGAAGCTCCTCATGTTATATGTAAACCAGACACATGTATTCATCATTTCCAATGACAATAACTTTGGGACATGTTAGATGGCATCCCACCTCAGATAGTCTCATCTGAGATGTTGATTGTAGCAGATCACAATAGTGATTGTTCTAAATAGTTTAGGAAGTAGAATCAAGGACACTTCAGCAAGAAAGATGGGTCTTTTTGCGTGTTCATGGTCTTACTTTACTGTCTTTTTGTGTTAGCTAATTTGTTTTATTTTCAGTTTAGAAGTCCCTTGTATATTGATTGTCATCTGTCTCTTCCAGATTCATTTACAGGAAAGAGCAAATGTTTCTAAAATTATTTTGCACCATGAAAAACATTACCTTTGACAACTAGGTGTCCGATGAGTATGTTTTGATGTTCCTGCTGAGAAGTATGGGCCATGTCTATTTAAATTACTTCATTCTGAGGCTGGAGAGATGTCAGCATTTCACGCATCAGTTCTTACTGGGATGAAATACAAAAGATTAGAAGACATACTGAAGATTGTAGCCTTCTCCAAGATTAAAATCTTCCAGGTAATTTTTTTAATGAGAAAAACATGAGGCAAATTTAGCATTTAAAACAGCATATGGCTATTGCGACATGTGACCTGCACTTGTTTGTGGTGTTAAAACCTTATTTGCCACTTACGTATTGTGAATTTGCATATATGTGAAAGGGTTATATGTTGCGATTGATTTTAGAGACTTAAAATATAAAAATACAAGTGTGATATAAGGCAAGAATATATTTCCTACATTGCAGTAACAATTGGCTTTGCTTTGGATAACTTAAATTGTTGCCATTTAATATTTACAAAGCGCATTTAAAAAATTTCACAGGGCCGTCTGTTTCATGTCTTTGGTTAGAGTAATCAGAAAGGAAGACCATGATACATCGCAGTGCTAGTTCCATGTCACAGGTGTGGGAAATGTGGTCCACAGACGGTGAGAGAGCAGATGTGCTACGGGGGCCCAGAAGGTGACCAGTGAGGGCATGGGGGGGGGGACTCTTAAGCATAGTGGGAGGAGCTACTGGTTGGGAGTGTGCAAATCTGCCTGCCCCTCTCCCATCCTGCTCAGAGACTTTTGAAGGGTCTGGGCTTAGCCTCTGGAATCACAAACATCTGGTTCTTACTCCCAAACTATTAAAACAGCTCTTCCACTCCATGCTCACCTGAGAGGAGGTGAGCATCACTAACCTAGCCGTATTTCTCCATTGTATTCTTTGAGCGTGTTGACATAAAAGATACAGTATTAAATAGAAACACCGTGAGCACAGCTGAACTGTTATCAAGAAGTATTTTTTCCAGGTGGAGGAATCAAGTCCACAGAGCTTCTAACCCTGTCCTCTGTTGCGTTTTGGATACATTCCTAAATGGTGATTTTTCTTCGCGTTGCTTTTTGCTGCATCAGTGCATAGCGGAGCTGAGTGTTCCACCCCTTCCATAGCGACATGCGATGTGCCCGATTGTTTGCTGATGGTGATTTGGAATATTGATGTGTTAGAAAAAGGGCTACATCGAACAGGCAAGCCACACAGCTCACACACGACACAAAGAGCATTTGATATAAATAAAGTGTCAACCGGCTGCTACAGCTTTGTGCAGACTCATTTTCAAATTTTCCTTTTTGAATTATTAAATAGACCATGTCAGAACAACGCTGACTGTTATCCAATCCATATGCTTCCACACCACCCTTTTATGTAATATCAAGTGACTGCGATGATCAATTGGACCAATCACGAATGCTCCCTGGTTCTGGACAGGATTCAAGCGCTTGGGCAGGCTGCGGCTTCCCCCGCAGAACCGTCAGCACCTGCTGCACCGCGGACAGCGGCGGCCAGGGCGCTGTCCGCGGGGGAACAGCTCCTCACCGAGCACACGTCCATGTTTTTGCAATTTTAAGCCCGTGTAGGCGGGTGAGCTATCGCGCTGTTACCCCACGGAATAGCGCAGAATTAGGGACCTCACCCCTATTGTACATAAAATGAGGTAGTGGGCATGCCTGCAAGCCGTGGGCTGTGACAAGTCAAACGCCGTCTTGGCGGATGGGGCACATACGGAGACTGTGGGGTGCAGGCGTGTCACCACGGGGGGTTTGTAAAATGTGATAAAGCGGCCATCTCTCACCTGCACTGACACGCGGTTTAGCTAGATAAATGATCTTAGAGGGAACACCGTGGCGTTTCATTAAAACGACACAAAAATATTAACTGTTGTCTTTGGGATTTTAGCTGGAAAAGGATACCCTTCCCTCAGAGAACAGACTGGTGACATTCACGGGGCACAGGTCCTCACGGAGAAGGGGCGACAAACGCAGGCTGTGTGGACCTGCAGACCCGGGTGCCCGCGAGCGCCGCCGCCCGTCCCTCCGCAGCCCCCTCCCAGGGCCCGGGGCGCGGGCAGGGGGCGGGGGCCTCCCCGGGAGTCGCGGGTGACGGCAGGCGGCGCTCGGGCCACCGTCCCGCTGCGTGGCCGTCACTCGCGGTGGCGGCTGCGGCGGAGGGCTTTCTGCCGCCCGAGTGCGGTGTTGGCGTCGGGCACAGGGAGGCAGAACCCGCGGCTGGCGAGGAGCAGCCCGCGCCCCGGAGGCTCCCTGCTGCCCGCGGAGCCCTAAGCTCACCCCCAGGCTGCAGGGCGACAGGGGGACGCAGGAATGCCTCCTCTCTGCGTCCCATTGTCTCCTGAGCAGCGACCTGGGGCTTCTCTGAGTCAGGTTTTCTGGAAAAGCACCTTCATGTGACAACCCTGCCTCCTTACATGCACAGACTGCACAGCGTGTACACGTACCCTGTGTGTTGCTTTGTCTATTTTTGCTCTAGTTACAGGATTGGGACTGCAAAGACAAAAAGAAAAACTTTGTATTGTAATGCAGCAATACCCTGCTGTTGAACAAATCCGTCGGAATATCTGTCCACGGTTTTGATAATAGATGACGTGCTGATAAAGCATGAGGCGATGACAACACTGTCACTGAGGGGGGGGACGCTATTTCCTTTTTAGTTTTTACATAGTAGAGTCGATGTGCACGTAACGTCATTTACAGACTTTACTCGTCCGTGTAGATTTGCAGCATTCCTGACAGAGGTAAGAAATGATCTCGAAACTTGAGAAAAAAGAATCATCACGAAGGAGTTCGATTTTCAAAATCACTTTCAGTTCTGAATTCTCATACTCATTTTTCGCTGTGGGTTCACGTTTTGAGCTGGAAAATAGGATTTTTTTCATAAAGGAATGATTGTGATGAGACTTAATTGGTATAGCGTGGGAAATAATTTCATTCGTCTGGAACAAAGATGCTATGCAAATGGGCAAACCTGAGATGACAGGTTGATAACAGATAAACTCAAGGTGGGTAGGTCTCAGGTGTGTGCGCGTGCCTGCGTGCGCATGCGTCCTTCGCTCCTCATACCTGGACATCATACACTTACTATCAAAATATAACCCTTAGAATTTCAAGTGGAAAAGAAATTTAGGCAGCCAGATGTTAATAATCCAAGTTAATAAGCGTATTGATATTTTTTTCCCTTCACACATGTTTTAGCCATCAGTATAGACAAACAGTAGCCCCAAAAGGAGTATTTCAGCCTTTCAAAATCATTGTCAGGAGAGGAAAAGGGGTTGGGTGTGCTGTTCTATATATTTTCCTCATGGGCGATGGAAATAAGCTTCCATAATTCCATAGGCGTTTAGCCTCTCTCCCCTCCCCCCTTCATCTGATCATATTATTCACACAAAGAAGCAATGAGCCGTTGTGCCATTACCTTAAAATCCTATATTAATGAGACAGCTACAGTTTTTAATCATTTGAGTTAAGCCTTGAATATTCTGTTTGCTAATGTCTCGCATCCATTTAAAATGAGAACAAGCATCTTATAATATTTTTTTTTGCAAGTAGTGAATAAAACAGACTTCTTTTCTTTGCAAAGTTGTCAAACATGCTGAAGATGGCATCTTATTCTTAAGAGTTAATCTTCTCTCAAAAAGTATGGGTAAAATAAAAAAAAGAAAGAAAGAAAAATAGAATGTGTCCAGAGAATCAGTTAGGAAGGTAAAGGTTCTGGCACTTTGGTTTTGTAAAATTTGGGGGTTGAAATAAATACATAATACACATTATGTAGTAAGCCAACTTCCACCATTTAATAAAAAACAAAAACAATTTGAGATAGCACTTCAATGGTAAACGAACAACATATTTAGTGTTTTCTGGAGTTATCACTATCTGAATAAAAGAAAGAGAATGATCTCACCTTCTAAAACTCCTACACAAAAAGACAGGACCATATTTAACCTCTTGAAAGTTGCTAAGTAAATTATCTGTAAAGTAATGTTGTTTTTTTTTTGGTAATTTTTTTCTTATTGGTTGAAAATTTGATGTTTTGGGGGATGCTAGTTACAAAAGGGTTAAACTATTGAATCCTGAAACCCTGTTCATGAATCCATAGGATAAGCTGTACAATATTAATTTTAAATCGGAGGTAAGGTGTTTTAAAATGCCATTTGGTACTGTTTCCCTAATACAAATTATATCACAAGTGAAAATCATGTGCAAAATTTAGAAAAAAAAACCCAAAAGAATGAACGTAAGTGGAGTTTTAATGGCTAAGAAAAGATTCCAGGCACTTTCAGAGATTAATTGCATCCCCATCACTGAACATATACTTTAAAAACAAACAGAGGAACAGCCAGGGAATTTTCGTTGACTCGTGTTTCTCACATCTCAGCAGCTTCTTAGTCTTTCGTTTAAGGTTTTCTTTTTCTCCTTCAGTGTTCATATAGGGGCTACTGCACTGGCCCTTTAAGGAATTCTGGGGTCTGCCTAGAGCTAAAGCTCGATATCTGGGTGAAATGGAAATGCTATTTGATTTTGCAGATGAAGAAAATAACGTTTAAGCCCCCTGAGATTACAGACAACATAGAACCGAAGGATCGTTGGGGAACATTAGGCTCCCGAACCAGTTTTTAAAAATCTGGATAATCTCCCCAATTTATTTTAACCTGGAATAGACATAGCTCCCTGCTCTCCTTCCCATGGTCTTGCCTGCCTTCTGAGCCAATGCAGATGCCCTCTTACTTGAATCAACTTTCTTTTTCTTATTATAATGATTATTTCTGCATAAACAATAAGTCAACTAAGCATTTGATCCTATTGACTAGGCAGGGCTGCCCAAACCATGAAATTTTGCTAAGCTCTGTCTGATGTATTCTTCTGTAGAAGCAACGGTATTTTCCCCTAAATAGTAGTTATTAGAAACTTAATTTTAGTTAACTGGCTTTTTTTCCCCCAGCAATAGAATCTAAGCAGCCTGATTGGAATTTCAAATGATTGTTACACTGAATTTGAAAATCTGTCTTACACAGAATATAACATGCTTCTTACGTTTTAACCACATAGAGGCAAGGAGAAAGTCCTTATTTTTTTCTAGTTACATGTATGTTCTATATTATTAAATCAAAAAGAACATCTCACATCCTTGACTGTTTAAGATGATTGTTTTATTTTTTTTCAGTCTTTTGTTGGGTTATCAGTTGCTCCTTTTTTTGCTATTAAGTAGTATACCAATTTTCCTCACTTTCTGATTTGGTTTCTTCTTAAGGGGTGTGCCATCTACGCTAGCACTTACCTGAGCACACAAAAACCCGTTTGTTAGGAAGGAAGGCGTGGCGTCATTGTATTTATTTGTTTGCTTGTTTATTTATTGTTAAGCAGGAAAATGAGTTTGAGTTATTGCCCGGTTCCTCTCGCCTATTGGCTTGCAGTTCGTTTTCCTTTCTTCACACATGAAGAAGCAAACACTGTCCCTGTCAAATGATAAATGAGGCAGAATTGGTGACGTGTGTGTTTGTCAACATAAGCAAGATCAAATGATTGCTCAGCAGGAAGAAGCCACAGGAAATCCAGTGATTTTTGACTAATTAACAAAATAATAATAATGTCTCTCTAATGATTACCTGGTACTGGGTTGTGGTCCTTTATCAGCCAGATATTCCACCAGTGCAAACTAGTGTTTTGAAGACAAACTAGTGATTTCACTTGAAATCATGGATGAGGAGCATTCCTGAGAAATCTTGTGAAGCATTCTGTTTGTCTACATCGCTTGAGTAATTGTGAGAACTGAGCCGTAATTGTTGCTTTGCATTGCTGTATAACCAATGTATGTTTTAAGTAATATTTTATAAGAAACCAAGCAATCCATATTTTCTAGGATCATTTAAAGTTCTATGTATTCAAG
Source organism: Lyroderma lyra (assembly GCA_004026885.1). Lineage (NCBI taxonomy): Eukaryota > Metazoa > Chordata > Mammalia > Chiroptera > Megadermatidae > Lyroderma > Lyroderma lyra. The sequence goes on from PVJL010002942.1 coordinate 16,685, forward strand.
GAATTTCACCAGGGTTATTATGAGGCATAATTTCATTGAAAATAATAATGTAAATAAGAATTTGTTTCAATTTGCTAGCCAAAGGTACAGTGTTCATTCCCATACATAGCCACGTTTTTATTCATCTTTTATGAAACCTCAAGAAGGTATTACAGCATCCCTAAATTCTTAGTCCTGGCAAATGTCGCTGGGAGCTGACATTTTCTGTGCAGTTCAGTAGTCAACCACTATTTATAGGAAAAACGGCGAAGACAGGAGCATCTATCGGGTCGCAGGATGTGTGCTGAGCTCTGTGGATTATCTTGCTTCAGATGCAGTCACAGGATTCCTGGCTCAGGACAAAGCTACATATTTCTCACTTCCCTGGGTGCCAGATTAACACCTTAAAAATAGAGATCAAGGACGAGTGAGCTTGGAACCGAGGGAACACTGTCTGGGGGAACTTAGCTTGTCCCGTGGTGTCTAGGTTGGGAAGTGCTACATGGACCTTGCCGACTGGGGCATTGGAACTGCTGGAATGATACTCAGTTTCACCAAGAGGGCTGGCAAAACTTCCAAGGAGTCAGAGGCAAAAGTGTTGCATCAAAATAACAAGCAGACATGATTTATAGTTATTTTTTTCTAGACTAGCAAGCTACTTGTTTGCTTGTTGTTTTAAATGTTTTCCCTTTAATAGAACATAAATTGTCATTTTTCAGTTTTTCCATTGTGATCCTTTAGCTGTCATACAGACTGCAGTGACATAAACAACAAAAATATTTTTTATTTCTTTATAGCCAAGTCTCCAAGAAAAAAGATTTATTGTCAGGTAATTGTTGTTTGTGTTCCTAGCAATTAATACAGAGCCCATAATTATCTTTTTTTTTGCGGGGTGGGGGACCCTAAGCTTGTTCAGAAAGTCCTTCCTGCATCTCTCTTGTCATCAAGATCACTTCCGGCCTCTTCCCCAGGAGCGGTGATGTCTGTGATAGTAACCTGGGAAGAGCCATATAGCAGCATCTGTCCTTTGTGTAACCCAGGAGAGGCCACGAATGGAGAAAGTCAGGGAATGAGGAGATGAAGCCATGACAGGCACATGGCAATGAGGGGGAGGGGATGGGGAGGAGCTAGCAAAAGACAGGAGCGCATCGATGACATGCTGAAGCAGGGTTGCAGGGAGTGGTGGCGAGAGGACAGATTACTCTAATGAGCCACATGGCTGCTGCCACCAAACAGATGCTCAGAGATTTCTCTCAAGTCTTCATCAATCTCAAGGAATCTTTCTATGGCTCTCTAGTTCTGCACTGTCCAACAGAGTAGCCACCAGCCACGTGTGGCTGCTGAACACTTGAAATGTGGCTAGTTGAAATGGACACTTTACATATAAAATACATACTTGATTTCAAAGGTTTAATACTAAAAAGTATGAAAAACATAAAAATATCTCCATAGTTTTGTATTAGTTACATGTCGAAATTGTAATATTTAAGATATTTCATTAGAATTCAATTAATAGTTGGATTTTCTTACACTTTAAAACAGGGCTCCCAGGAAATTTAAAATGACATCCATGGCTTGTTTTAAGGACCACATTTTCTAGTTTCTTGTATTTGATGCTGTGATATCTGGGGGGCCTTGCTGACCTTGAAGAATCTATTTCTCCCAGGGCTAGCCAATTTCTAGAAATGGTAAATATCACATGAGAGATATGTCCATATCCAAAGCAACCAATCCAGAGCCCACACCCTCACCTACCTACCTTCGTGGGGTCTTATACTCTTGGCCACTATCCACCTGCCCTAATCATCCCAAGACCAAGGTACCAGACAACAAGGGACCAACCCATTCCCTAAAGCCTGCTGAAATTATTTATGCTAGCCAACTTGAAGCCTGTTTACCCTGCCTTGCCCATTACTTCCTATGGAACCCACAATAAAGGCTCTTGCCCACTTGTCCCCACCTCCACACCCCCATTCTATCTCTTGACTGACCTTGGTACTTCCCCACGTGTCCCCCCACCCAATGGAAGGGTGTGCTTTCTCCTCCATGTGCTTTCTCCTCCAGGGAATCTGTGAATATAACAAACTGTCTTCTCAATGGCAGTCATTCTTTAATCTATTGGCTTTGCCATGCTTGAGTAATAACGAACCCTACATTTTAAAACACTTGTAGCGTATTTCTGTGCGACAGTGCTGCTAGAACTCTTTCTCCAAATGCAATCCAGGGATCACGTGTGATAGAATCACCTAAAAAATTAAGTATCCAGATTCCTGGGCCCCTTCAGAAATAGCATAGCTCCTGAAACCTAGTATTAGCTCAATAAATGTTAGCTATTGTTACTTTAAAACCAAAATATACATCAAGTTGACAATGCACTGTAGAATTGTATGCCTGAAATCTATGGCATCCTTGCTAACAGATGTCACCCCAATAAGTCTAACAATAAAAATGAATTAAAGTAAAAAGAAACAAAAACAAAAAAAACACCAAAATAACAGTAATAGTAATAATAATGATAATATAGTGGTCTACTTCTGCCTTGAGAAGACCCTTCTTCCCTCTTTATTATTATTTTAATTACTATTTTGTTGCATATTAAATATATGTATATATTTTATTTGTCATCTAGTATTTATTGAGTGTTTGCTAATGGCCAAGTTCTTGTTTAGTTATTTATACATCATTTCATTTCATTCTCACGACAACTAATCAAGTAACAAATAAGCAAGAAAAGTAACTTGCCCAGAATCACACAGCTTGCTAGTGTGTTGGAGCATACATTTATTTTTGAATGATACATAATTTATGAGTATTAGGCACAGTATTCATTCAGAAGGATAATAGAATGTATGTACACAATTTAAGAGTTATAATGAAACAAATACACATGTCTGTACCACCAGGCAAACATGATTGATTCCTTCCTGATCATGTTTCCACATGTCACCACCAGGGGTGACCCATTCTGACTTTTGTGACTGTCATCCCCCTGTTTCTTATGTACATGCCACCCATGTATGTGTCTCTAAGCAGTACTTTACTTAGTTTTGTGCGCTCTCGGACTGTGGGCAAATGGACTCATACCACATATATTCTACTGTGATTTGCTTCTTTTGCTCAATATATGTCTATGAAATCCATGCAGGAAGATGAGTGTCATTGCAGGCTACTCATTTTCTCTACCATGCCCAATTTCATTGTATGAATATTTTTTGATTGACATTTTTTCTGTTTGATATTTGGGCTGCTTTATGTTTTTTCACTATTAAGAACAATACCACTAGAAACACTCTATTTTTTTGTCCCTGAATATTTTCAATGATGTGTATTCTTCCTTTAAAAATAACCAAACTCACATTAACTAGTATTAGTTAACAGATATGAACTAATATTTTAAATGAATATGCATTAGAATTATAGCAAAGTTGCAAAAATTATACAGAAGGTTCCCATACACCTCTCATCTTTCTTCTTCTAATATTGACATCTTACATTACCACATTATAATCATCAATAGGAAATGCACATTGGTACAGTATTAACTAATCTGTGGACATCTTTGACTTTGGTTCGTTTCTTCGCTGATGTTATTTTTCTGTTCCAGGATCTCACATTGCGTTTAGTTGTTATTTTGGGTAGCATACTTTGAACTCATTTCTGATTTACTCCAAAATTCACAAGAAGAGTGTTTCAGGGAGGTTAATTTTAAGGCAACACGTGAAATAGATTTTAGGGCAGGGAGCTAAAAGCAGAATGTCAGGAGACTCTTGCTACTGCAATTGTTTAAGGCAGAGAGGAAGGGATATGCCAATGAGAGACCATCTATTTCGATACCAGTGCTGTCAGAAGAATTCCAGCCGTAGATGCCTCTATTTTTTGTATTACATGGCTGGGTACTTTCCGGACAGCCCTCCTGTACCTTTCTTTATGTAGCACAGGTTACATTGTAAGAAGGTATTCATTTGTCTCCATAGAAACCCATACATTCCTTGGGGACAGGGAACACTAAAGCTAATTCATCTTAGGATCGTTTTAGGTATGCGCAAGAGTGATTGTCTATGGGAGTGAATGGGTGAAGTTTTATCAAACAAATGGACATGAATGAGAAAGGCAAGCTGAAGGGGATGCCATGACCCAGGCAGAATAAGCAAAAGCAAACATAGGAGACAGAGAGCAAAAATAGAAAAGAAGAGAGAGATCAGTTGATAGGTTTGTTGCAGGAGGAGCATTTGTGGCTTCATGCAGGGAAGAATTCAAGCATGAGCCAAGTAATAAAGTGAAGGCAGGTTATTGAGTGGTTGTCTACTCCATAGCCAGAATAAAGGTTGCCCTTGGAGAAGAGTCAATCCTGACCCTGATTACAGCAGTGGATTTTATTACTGCATGGGCTGCCGAAGAAGTGAGCACAGCAGGGGGATTTATTAATCAGGCTTTTAGCTATGGAAATAAAGGGGAGGAGATAATTTGAGATACACCCCCTTTTGTCCTTATACGGCCTTTCTTGGAAGTATCATGGTGAGACAATGTCATGGGGAGGGGGGTGGTGTTGTTTAACATAGAAATATATTGTAATGACCACGTAATGAGGCTGGAGGTTACATGAACCTGAATCTCACCACCATCTTGGTTTGGGCCGGTCCTGGCTGCTTTGTGCCGCATCTTGGTTCGTTAGTTTTCTGCCTCCCACTGGCGGCTACTCATTTTCCTTGGACCCCACCTTATCTCAGGCAGAGGGGAGACAAACAGAAGGTAAGACAATGATAACAGAAGACAGGCAAAGCAAGAGGAAGTCAGGAGACTTAAGGTATCAGCAGCTAAGGTAGTGGCACAATGTTCCCACTGTGTTGCTCGCTTAGGTTTCTGTAAATTATCATGAATCACTTAACTTTAAAAATCTTGCCTCCTTTATTTATTGCTGTTCCAGCCTTCAGATCTTTCTTTATCATTTATTCCCTCATCCCACTCCTCCCTCACAAGATGCTGCTAAGAATAGTTTCATTCTGCGGCAATAGAATGTCATGCGCGATGCCGATGCTTGTTGTCACCAGCCCACTTCTGCTGCTCAGTCCTCCGAGCTGCTTTCTGCCTCGAGGCCTTTGCACTTGCTGCTTCTTCCTCAGATTCTCAGCCCCTGGATTGTCCTAAGGTTGGCTGCTTCTCATCATTGAGTTCTTAGCCTCATTGTTTTACCCTTTATCTGAATATATTGTTTTATGGTCTTCAAATGGTTAGGGCTCTGGGGAATTTGTTTTTCTAATTTGCTCATTTCTTTTTCATGTGTCTTCATCCGCTAGAATGTTAGCTGCAGGGGACAAGGGATCTTGTCTGTCATATGCACACTGAAACCCCAGCACCTAGAAGAGGGTGAAAGGACTATGAAGTTGTTATCAGGAAACTGGTTTTTCTCAGTTCTTGTCTTCTTGAAGGAAAGAATTCAGTCAGGAGACAGGGTTTGTGCAAGTATAGGATCGTTAAGAATATATTAGTAAAGACAGTACACCCCGAGACGGGGAGCAGGCTGACCCAAGAGAGGGAAGTAGCCCCTCCTTACCTTGTTGGAAGGTTTTTAAAGCGAATCTTCGGGGGGCAATCCTGGCATGTCTCCAGGGGCCATATGGGCTACATGATGTTTCCAAGGCAGTCCATTAAGCTTCATGGAGCCTGAGGTCTTTCCTCTGGCCAACTGGTCATTCTGGTCTCATCATTAACCAGGAGCTGGGATAGCCTGGCAGGAATGTCGGGCCATAATGATTAAAATCAGCAAGCATGGGTACATGAATCACAAGTTTCAGGTAATTATCTAAAGCAGGCAGGGGACGTCCTCTGAGTTAGGCTAGGAATCATCTATTGTTTAAGGCTAAGGACCAGGGGAAAGTGACAAATAAAGTAATTAAGATGAGGGGGCTAGGGAAACAGGCTAGCCCTGCTTCAGTGCCCCCACCCCATCTCATATTTCTCTGATTGCTTTATTTTCTTAACTTAGAGGCAGCTGATAATGGACTAGGCCAACTTCTCCTTCTCCTGCTCATACCCACCTTCCTGCCTACTCTATCAAAGTAAAGAACCAATTGCTCTGCAGACTGGATTCAGTTTAGTCCTGGGACAGATGGAGGTGAAAGACACACCTATCACTTAAAACTCTATTGCTCCAAGTGGTTAAACGAACTCTCAGCGCTCACTGGTTATGTTTTGTTTTCTTTTTCAGCTGGTCACTATTTAAGGATGAAGGAGAGTAATGGTTACAGTTGCAGGATAATATTAATTTAAAAACAATTCACTGAGTAAGAAGAGAGGGGAGGGAGCACCTTTTGAGCTAAGGTAAAAATTTCAAGTGAAACTGATATTTTTAAGGCAATGTAATGCTTCAATTCAACAACATTTTTTGAAAGCCCAATACCTGGTACTTAATGGGGAAGTTTGAGAACAACAAATTTCCATCCTTGAGAACCATTCTTTCAAATGGAACTGTTTGGTAAGCTAATAACTAGCAGAGAAGGAATTTACTAAGAGCTATAATAGAAGGATGCTCAGAAGGCAATGGAAGAGACAGAGACAGAAGATTTTTTTAAATAGTGAACTTACATTTCAAATAGTGCTCTGAATCATGGTAATAGGTGTTCCTGGGGAGTTCAAGTGAGTGTGGTAATATTGGGTTAAAGTTAACCAGTTGTCTTTCTAATGTAGGACTGAACAGAGCTTTTAACTTGCTAATATGTGCTGTTAATTTATGTAGGGGGTTGTTAAGCATCATTGCCTAAACCTCTTTGACTATAGTGTCTTTTTCAAAAATCTTACAGAACTAGTTTCCACTGATCAATCTTTGGGGTATGATAATACAAATTACAGAACAAAAAACAGATGAGATTAAATTATTTTGTAATGTGTTTAGCTTAAGAGTGCTAAAAAAGCAATTTCCTGATGTTCAGGACTGAGAATTTACCACTTGAAAATTTTAGGAATGGGATACAGAAAACTGTTCATTACTTTTCCATCTGCATATTTCCCCTTCCCTTATCCGCCCATGATTTTTTCAGACCCCACTAGAATCTCATATACAGAAGAAAGAATAGAGGGTCTAGTAAGACTCCTGATAGCTCTAGATTTTTAAAGAAATTTTACATTAAAGAATGATAAAAGATTAAAAAGAAAGCTTATCATACTAGCATCTTGGTCTCTAATACAACTTCCTATGAAAAAGAATTAAGTTTCCTTGAAGAAATGGGTGATTTCAGGGCTGAGGCAGAGTAAAAACAAGATGACTTGAGAATATTTTATTATTCCACAAAGTAAGAAATTGTTCAAAAAAACCATGCTCAGATTGTCTCAGAGGTGGCCAGTAGGGGCTCCTTAGAGTTGTTCCTGTGTCCTTGTACTATGACCCATCTTGCTTACAGTAAAATCCCAAGTGCCTAAGGGTAAACATGGAGGAAGTGCAATTTGCAGCTATCATGCTGAAGATTGGATCAGTCAAGAATCATTGATCCAGAGGGAAATTTTGATAAAGAGTAAGCTATTTATATGGTGTTAAAGTGTCTCCCCACAGATTGTTTATAGTTGTAAGGGGAAAAGCAATACCAATATAACAGTAACTATCTTGTAGCTATATATTGAATAGAATGTATATACATATGAGGGTTGCCCGAAAAGTATCCAGTCATGTAATATGAAAAATAGAGGCATTTATGGCTGGATATTGTCCAGAGAGCCCTCATATAAATATGTGTGTGTGTGTTTATAATTATAAAAATAGTTATATATAATGAGTTTCTATGTAAAAGTAATTGCATAGTATTAACCATATAATGGTGAAACTCAACAAACCTTGACTAGGTGATCCAAGTTAACAATTCAATGAGGGGCAGATGAACACCTTGTGCCTCTAGATGTCATAACTTAAGGAGGATGCAACATCACTTATGTATTAATTATCCCAGCCTGAAATTCAGAAGCTGAATTTAATCATGAAGAAATATCAGACACAATCCAAATGAAGAATATCTCAATAGAAAGAAAAAGACCATTATCTTCAAACTTAACAATCTCAAAAAGACAAAGAAAGGTTTGGGAAAATATTTTAGATTAAAGTAGGCTAAAGAGATATAATAAAATAAATTGCCCAACTCTAGACCAGATCTTTCACTGAAGGAGAAAAACAGCACTATGAAGAACATTATTGGGCCAACTGGACAAAATTGTAGTGCAGACAGTAGACTAGAAAAAAGGATCATATCAATGTTTTACAGAGCTTGATAACTGTACCGTAGTTTATGTTAGAAAATACCCTAAAAATATCGTAAACATTAGACACTGGAGTAAATGGGGATAATGGACCCTAACGTATACAGGTCACTCTCTAAGGATTCAGGAAAAAAAAAAGGTATAGATCTGTATTTACATCTTTAAATTTATATCCATCTATCCTTCCTCCCACAACTAACCATTTACCTACTTACCTATCTCCTTACCCACTTACCCACCTACCTGTTCATTCTATGGGAAAGCAATTGGGTAAAATTTTAATAGGTGAATCATATAAAGGGTATAATGGTATTCTTTGTACTAGTCTTAATTTTACTGTTCTTATTCTTTCAACTTTTCAGTAAATTTAGTATTGTTTCTAGATAACAAAATTGTACGAATTAACATCCCACCAGATACAATTTCTCTATGGCTATGGATTAACCTTGTGAGCTCTGGAGTTACACACACTGAGTAGTCGTGGCCTGACTACTTCTGTGCTCTTGGATGGTCCCTTAACTTCTTTATGCTCCAATTTATCTGTGAAATGGTAATAATAAGAGCACCCTTCCTAAGGGTTATTGTGCAGATTAAATGAGATAATTCAAGTTAAGGTTAGCACTGCGCATGACACATAACATTGTTTAATAAATGGTATTGTTACATAAAGAGTATTCAGTAAACTGTTGGTGGTTGAAGAGATTCATGCTTGAACCAGTTCAAAGACATTGAGAAAAGGAAGTGCTTAAAGACACTGGTTTGGATTAGATGTGTTTCTGAATCCCTTTCATTATTATGATATTTCTGGTTCTTTAGAAAGGATCTTACATTTGATTTAAAAACAAAATGATTGAAATTTTAATGATCTTGACTCTAGAGCAGTCTGTCTTTATTTAAAAAATATAAGAAGCTGACACTATGGTCCAATTGAAGATTATAGCTGATTTTCAGAAGAGCTTTCACATGAAATGGAATTGAACATCGTGTGCTCCTTCCCACCAAATTGGACATGGTCTGTTTACTTTCCAAATCCTGTCAAGAATTCCTGTAACAGAATTAAACCATATTGCCACTCTCTAATAGCGGAATTGTCTAACTTCAGACATCTAGCTTACGTTGATACAGAACTTGAGTTGGTTAGCATTTGACTGACTCTTTAACTGGATTCTCTCATTTAAGGAACTGAATTCTAGATCAATTGCATTAAAGAGTTCAGTGTCATTTACTCATGAGTGATGACATTCAGATTGCCTCCCGGGTCTGGAAGCTTCCTTTGGCGGAAATGATTCCAAAGCAGGGTGTATCAATTTCAGCTTTTTCTACCAAGACTTTCTCAAACCTACAGCTTTTGTATGCTTCAACCCTCTATTTTGGCAACTTTTTGAAATAGTTTTCTGGGAAAGGAATGGAAAGAGATCACACTTTGGCATCAGGCAGAGTTGGGATACAAAATCTCATCTGTTTCATATTTTACTGTGTTCTCTCAGTATGGAAGTCAGAATAATATTAATATCAGGACCAAGGTCTCTGCAGACTGCCAGGATTAGAATCCTGCTTAGAGGAACTCTTTGTTGGGCAAATAATTTTACTTCTTTCTGTGTCAGTTTTCTTATCTCTAAATGGGGATAACAGAGCTCACCCAATAGGACTGCAGTGAAGGTTAAATGATGTAATTATGTGAGATGCTTATAACAGCACCTAGCACATAGCAAGTACCTTTCCAAGTTTCAGTTTTCTTATCAAAATTAGGTATGAAGCCTCTTTCATATGTTTAATGCAAGGATTAAATAAGCTATTGCAAATGAAACAAAAAAACAAAAACCAAAAACAACAAAAAAGAAAACTTCAGCCCTGTACCTGCTTCATTAGTGAACATTCATTCATTGGATATGTGTTTATATCTCCTACTGTAGACCTAAGTTTTGAGGACTGGACATTCAGAGAATATTCACGTAGAAAAGTGTGCTTATCTGTGGGAAAAAGAAATGTCACTTGTTGTTGTTATAAAAGATAAGAACTGTGGAGACCTGGTCTATAAATCTCAGTAACACCACATTTTCTTATCTTCCATCCCCACTTTTAAAGATACCTAATTTCCCTTTGAGTCAGAGTTTAGAATCTCATTTTCTTTCCCACAAACAGTATTTTAATGTATCTAACTTAGCATTTAGCTAATAAGGAAAAGGAACATCTTGGGGGCATTTTGAAGTTTACAACGGGCTTTCACGTGTGGCTCCTCCCTTGGCCCGCCTCTGACGCTGTTGGGGACAGATGTAGGCCCATTATCACCACGAAAGCTCCCAGAGAAACATGTCGGCCACATGTTCTTAGTGATTAGCCAAATAAAATATTTAAAAGTGAAAATATGCCTGCCTGTGTTCTTCAAAGAGCAAGCCGAGTTTAACATCAGCCAGGACAAGAGCTGGAGGAGGAAAATAGGCCATTTTTTCTTTGCATAATTTTTCTGACAAAACAAAAAGGTTTTGACATCCTTTTGATGACAAACTGAACCCATATCTTTGAAAATTTTTGTAAATTTAGCATCAATCATGTACATCTTCCAGTCATTTTCTCTGAAATTTCATTCCATTTATCTTGTTGGCAAAGTGAAAAGCAATTTTTGTTTGCTAACGCTCCCTTTCCCTCGCTGCAGAGAAAGATGCTAATGTTAAGAGGAGGCGGTCCTTCCCTCCTGCAAGGGAGGCCCCAGTGGGCTCATTTGTATGTACAGGCTATCATTACTACTTTTTAGCATGTTTTCCTTTTATTTGTGGGTTTGAGTTCTTTATTATTTGCTTGCCAACGTTAGGCCAAGGACTCTTAATTGGTACATAGAACAATTAAAACTTTATTACTTAAATCGTGTTTGGAAGAGGAAAGAAAAGAGACCCAAATCAGCATCATCAATTTAGCTCTAAAACACTACGTCTGGCTTTTTATTTTATTTATGACAAGGATTGTGTTCTAATGCGATGTAAGTAGCATAGCTGTTCTTTCTAGTTCTCCATAAATGAGATTCATTCTTAATTTGTCTCCGAGTTTCGAAAGCAATCGCTCAAATACAGTTTTAACTTACCATTAAGACTGTGTCTACCCCTCATGAAGTGAATGTTTGGGAAAAAATTATTGGTGTGTGCAGGGTGTTAGTTTTTTAATGTCAGAATCAGTTCCGCCCTGCAATCCTCTTCACCAAAACTTTCTTTTAAAGAAGCAGCTTGTGCTATTTTTAGGGAATATTTCTAGACAAAAGTCATATCAAGTCTATTCCCCATTGATTTAGCTGTGGAAGTCTTCGCTGTAGACAAATTTTACAGATAGATGAAAAAAGATTTTTAATATAAATGTAATGATTTGGAAGTGTTCATTCAGTGTAGGCAGAGCATCTGTTAGTACCTTATATCCCTCGGGAAGATTTCTGAAAGACTATAATGAAAAAGATGGAGAAAGTTGAAAATTTAGAAAAAAACCCAAATTATTCAAACAAGGATGAAAATTAGTTCATAAAGTTCTGATGAATAGGCAGTCAGAAAACACACACACACACACACATGAAATGCATATATTTGAAGGGTAGAAAATGAGTCAAGTATTGTGCAAGACATTTTTACCTATGTTTTCTCATTTAACTCCCACATAATTTCACTGAAAAATATTATTATTCTACATTACAGTTGAGGAAGCAGACAACATATATGAAATAATTACAAAACAGATAAGTTGTTTGGATTAAAAATAAACTCAGAGAAAGAAAGAGATTATAAAAGAAAGACAAACTCTTCCAATGAGAGCTGAAGATGTCAGAAAAAGAAATCTTAAATAATCCTTGAACGGTGACTCCAATTTCGGAACCTGCTTGCCTCAGTCACTCAGGTCCCCTTCCTTATCCCCAACCTCTTGGGTATCTGTTTTCACAGGTCTCCAAACTCCAAATTCCACAATCCAGCTGTGGCTGTAAGCTTGGAAGGATTTGAGTCAATTCTTTTTCTCAGTGAAATGAAAGAACCTTCTTAATATAGGAAAATGAAAGGTTTTCCTCTGCACACTTAAGCACAAGGAGGAAAAGCGGTCATGAAATCCTAAGTGGCACAGTGGTTCTCCTTCTGACGGGGTTGGATGCCATGACAGGTTACACTCTCAAGGGAGAGAGAGCAAGATGTGCCCTGAACGTTTGTCTACATAACTCATCCCATCCTCCTGGCTGCTGGTGAATTAGAGATGGTTGTGCTCATGGCCCGATGAAGAAAATGAGATAGAAAGAAGGTAGGAAACTTCCCACAGACCAGGCAGCAAGTAAGAGGAGACACTTGGACGCAAGCCCAGGTCTCTCTTATGCCAACGTCTGCGAACTTCCATTAAGGCCTGTCAGTCGATTAATAACCACCAGGCACCGTGCATCAAACCAAACAACCTGCTCCTTATTGCTTTGGGGAGCAAATGTGAAGACACTGGAACCTGAAGATATGGCTAGGCCCACACAAGGCCCTTTTCCAATGAAAAATAAAACGATTTTCTTGTACTTCAGTGAAGCTCTGCTCTCACGTAACATCAGTTTGGATGATAGATATTAAGGACCCTGTGGAAAGCAGTAGGAAGCTTGTGCTGAATGATGTCAGGGTGACGGGCACTTGGGGCTTGCAGCTGGAGGCCCACGTACCAGGTTGCATATTTTGGCAAACAGGCAAAAGAACCACTGACCTATCTCTATGGATGCAGGACACACGCTGTTAATGCGTGCTTGACATCCATCCTCCTCTCTTCCTGTCTAACAGGACAGCACTGTGTTGGTCCAGAATGGCCATGTGTTCTGCCACCCTGGATCTGACACAGATTGTAATTAGTCAGAGCCAATCAGGACACTTGTTTACCCTACTTTTCCAGTCTCCACGGCATAAAGGGTGGCCAGGAGACTCCATTCTGCCAAAGGAATCTAAGAAGAAGTCTGTTAAGATGGTGTCTGGAAAGGATTTCCTTCTTGCAAAAAGAACAGACATGGTTGGCATCACTTCTCACCTCTTTTCCTGTTTTGAGTGCGGATGTAGTACATGGAGAGGTAGTGCAGCCACCTTGGGACAATGAGAGAAAAGGCAGACAAGTCTGGCCCGACATCAATGCACCACTGACCACACATCAGAAACAGGCTGCCTTTTTGTTTGTTTGTTTGTTTGTGGAAAAAAACCAACACCTATTTTACTAAGATATTGTAGTTTAGTACTTTGTTACTTGTAGCTAAATACATTCCTAACAGGTAAAGGAGAGATTATAACTACAATCTTAACTATAACTATTTAAATTAGCTAGTGATTAAAAATACAATTGACCCCTGAACAACACGGGGGTTAGCGACGCCGATCCCCAATGCCTTTGAAAATCTGTGTATAACTTTTGACTCCCCACAAACCTCAGGGACGCACTCAGTATCTGCGGGGTATTGGTTCCAGGAACTCTGGTGGGTACTGAAACCTGCAGATGCTCAAATCCCTTGTATACAAGGGCATGGATAGAGCAACACATGCTGTGGGTCTTCCCTTGGTTTTCTTTACTTTTTAAGATATCATTACTAATAGGCTAGTTCGCCTAGTTTCTGAGAACACAAAAGCACTTCGATAATTCTGAGAACACAAATTATTTTGCAGCTTTCAAGGAAAATATCTTCAACTGATTTTTGTTTTTAACTGCAGATAGAAAATACTGTTTTTGATCTGGGGTTGGTTGAATTTGCAGATGCAAAACCCAGAGATACCAAGGGATGACTATATTTATTAGAAAAAAAGTTCACATACAAGTGCACCTGCATAGTTTAACCGGTGTTGTTCAAGGGTCAGGTGTATTACATTAGGGAAATAATACTTGTGGTAATCTGTATTATCAGCTCACCTTTCTCCAACAACAATCTAAATAGGTTTAATATGGGTCACATAGTAATAAAAATATGGTAAATAAATGCAAGTAAATAAATGCCACATAGGTGAGTGGAAGCTATTTATAAATCTCAGGGAACTTACTTCAGATTTATTTTATTTTTGATGTCACTATGCTCAGAGTCGACACTGTTTCTTCTCTCCTCCTTTTATTGTGGCATCCCATCATATATAAAATTAGTTCACACCAATTACCTGCAAATAGGGAAGTCCTGTCATCACAGGGAAAGTAGGTCTTTATCCAATCTCTCCTTACTTGCAGCCCAAATTTAAATGTAGCCTGAAAGATACCTGACAGAAACATGCAGAAGGTCATGGAGTCCTTGCTTACAAGAGACATTAATCAGATAGATGTCATTTGTCTAATTCAGTAGTTATAGCAGAAAATTTATCTTGTTTGTTTTTATTTTCTTGTCAAGATGGCAGAGTAGGTAAACGCTGTGCTCACCGCCTCTCAGGACCACATTGATTACAACGGAGCTGCGGCACAACCATCACTGAGAACCACCCGAGGTCTAGCTGAGCGGAAGCCGTGCTACAACTACGGACATACAGAAGAAGCCACATCGAGACTGGTCGGAGGGACAGAGACACGGAACAGGCTGGTCCCACACCTGGATCACTTTTTCTATTACATAAATGTCTCCTCACTATGCCGTATACCTGAAATTAAGATAAAATAATATTGAATGTCAAAATAAATAAAGTGAAATATAAAAAAAAGATCTTAAACCAATGAAAAGAAAAGATTAAATGAAAATAGACATTTAACATAAAAAGGCAAAACTCTGTAGATGAGGGTTGTTAAATTGTTATTTCAAAAATTTTGCTCTACGATTGACAGGTCATTTTAAGTCTTCTACTTTTCTTACAGTGACATTTTTGAAAAATGTCTCTCCTTGGTTTTCTTTACTTTTTAAGATATCATTACTAATAGGCTAGTTCGCCTAGTTTCTGAGAACACAAAAGCACTTTGATAATTCTGAGAACACAAATTATTTTGCAGCTTTCAAGGGAAAATATCTTCAACAGATTTTTGTTTTTAACTCAGAGAAAAAAGGCTAGTAGATGTGCAAGTTTGCTTAATACAACTATTACTGTCTAGGGAATGATTTCTTATATTCCCTCTTTAGTCATTTTTATTTTTGTTTGTTTCTTTTTCCACTTAAAGGTCTAAATGAGAAAAAGAAACGATATTTTGGAAGTGAAGAAAAATAAATTAAACAGAATCCAAATGCTGATCCAGGTGACTAGAGAAAGTGCCTGAAGATCTTCATGTAATTTGAGTTCAGAGGACCAATGAAATCATTCACTTTTCTAAAGAGCAGATTTTACTGGGGATAAATGTTGATACTCAATTGTGAATAACTTCTGATAAAGCACCATTTCATTGTGTAAATCCCTTGTTCTTGTGAAGTCTTTTGTTGTTCTCTACTCAAAAAAGAGATAGATGCAGACATTTTCTAAAAATTCTCCTTAGAATACTTATTTTCTTCAGGTATCAGGCTGGAGTTTGATGAATTAATGAACAGAAAACCATCTCCCAAGTTACTGACTTGTATACAGCAGCAGGTGGATGGGTTCAAGAGACCATAAGCAGGCATAGAAATCCAGTCGGACAAACTCCCTTATTTGATTTATTGAATTATCCTTAGGTTCATACATTAAAACGGCACAGAAAAGTGGTCCTTTCTATCTTTGAAACCTTCAAAAGAGTAAAAAATAGTTTTCCTTATAAAACACAGTTGACACATCTCACAGAGTCTTTGCGTGCCCACAGCGAGGTCCTCAGAGGTGGTCACCGAGAATCAGATTGCATAATTAAGTCTTTGGGAAGCCCGGTCCCCTGGAAGCCACGTAGGATGAACAAATAGAGGCTGGGCTCTGAGCAATA
The DNA here is from genome assembly GCA_004026885.1 of Lyroderma lyra. NCBI lineage: Eukaryota > Metazoa > Chordata > Mammalia > Chiroptera > Megadermatidae > Lyroderma > Lyroderma lyra. The sequence goes on from PVJL010002942.1 coordinate 32,714, forward strand.
GGGGAACTCGGATTCTTTTCATTTACCTCATTGCTAAACCACAGAGGACTTTAATTCTCACTTTTATATATCCTATAGCCTGTGGCTTAAAAAAAGGGTTGGTAGCGATTCTCAGAAAGACAGAAGTGTGCGTGTATATACACATACGTGCACATACGTGTGTCTATATGTACCTGCAGGTTTGTGCATTGTAGGCAGGGATGCTATGATTGTCCACCTGCCCCAGACTATAATGTTTATCTGTGTGTGCCGGAGATGAAACACACTGTTTGATAATATGGAAGACATTTCTGTATTATATATCTACCTTGATTGCCTCTGATAGTTAAATTTGAAAATTATTAAACAGGTAAACAGACTAAAGGTCTTTTTCATTTTGTATGTATTTAAGAATGTCCGTATTACCGAAAGAGCCATTTGTAAAAAAGAAAAGAAAGAGTCTTGACTATAACACTGAACTGGAAGGGCTTGACAATTCATTTTAACTATCTTTCAGCTAAAGAATAAATTCAAGGCTGCAGTCGCTTGTGCTTACAGAAGAACATATGGCGCCTTCTGTGGGAGGACGGAGTAACCCTCCATATCCCAGCCAAATTCCAGTTCGAGTTATCACAGCCCCTCTCTGAGGCTCCCCGTAGTCTCCACTTCCCCAGTGATGGGGCCAGATGCAGAGATGATTGTGCAGGAAGTGGCCTGGGATCTTCCTCAGGGAAAGACCTGATAAAATGTGGGCTCTTCTTAGGCTACAGCAGCTGTGCAGACTGCAGCGAAAGCCCCGCTCGCTCAGAGGCATGCGGCCATGAATCATGCATTGTCACCTTCCGGCAGGGTGGCTCGGCCAGCGGGGCGGGCCCCCCCCCCCGCCCCGGCTGCAGGCGGCGGTGGGAAAAGCCACAGTCTCCCCAGGCCTCCTTCCCAGGCACGAGGTTAGCTCAGCTGCACTCAGCGTGGAGCTGGAGCTGAAGGGGAGGGTGGGGGGCTGTAGCAATCCAGGTGTCACCTCTCCTTTCCGAGCCTCACCCCAAATTCAAAGGCATAATGGGGTGAAGAGGAAGAAGCTGGCCTTTGTTTTCTGACTGAATTCCTTTGTCCTAAGGAGGAATTTCAGCAGTGCTCTGAGCTGCTGGCATGTTTCTAAATCATCCAGGGAATGTGATGCCGCTTACCCAGTCACTGTCAGGGCCGCGTGTAACAGAGGGCTGTCCTGCAAAACACAGTCCGAGTGCCCCACGCCACTCACAGGAAGGGGGAGGAGGAGCGTGCCATTGGCCTTGGGGGCACATTTGGCTTTTTTCCTCTTCTAGGCAGAGAGGAAGTAGGCGCTTCTCAATTACACACCTTCCTTTAGGGACAAAAGAACGACCAGCCAGATTCAGGAAGTGCACATTCTTCAATGTTATTCTTCCCATTAATCCATCCAGCAAGTCGGTGTGGCATTCCTACTGTGTGCCAGGTTCTGCCCTGGCTGCGACAGGACCACACACACCTGCCCTTGTGGAGCTTACAGTCAAGGTCAAGTAAGTGAGCAGACAACGACGTGGAGAGCCAGACCTTTGTAAGCAAACTGGAGGTGCAGGAATGGAAAGATGTCCTTGGAGGGGGTGCCCAGGAGGGCATGTCACGGACCCTCACGGCTCTGTGTAAACCTCACTGTGGTTCCTCGCAGCGTCGCAGCCTTTGTGTCAGCATTTTTTGAGAGCTAGCTGGGGCCTGGCAGCAGCACGCGCATCTGCTGCATTGCAGGAATAGCTAGAGGTTTTTTTTTTAAAGCTGTTTCTTTAGGAAGATCACAGTCCTTAACTTCTGATCTCCACCCAGGCTTTCAGTGGTTGGGAGAAAATTCTCCTTCTGTGTGAACAAGCAGTGGGAAATGAGATACCCCACTGTTGCCCCTGGCACAGGAGCCACGAGGCATTGCAAGGTTCTGTTTATAAAAAAGAAAAGGAAGAAATCAAGATGATGCTGTAGATGAGGCAGCATTCCATTGTTTGAATGGGACCTGAAATATTCTCCAAGCCTGACAGCAGAAGGCCGTGACTCCCTGAGGGCACAGGTCGCCACAACTGGGAGAGGGAGGCAGCAGCCTCCTGAGCTTCCAGGGTTGTTGGTCTCCTGGAACGAAATCTCAGGAACGTTTGTCAGAGTAGTTGGTTTTATGTCTGTTTGGCATTGGATTGTGGAGGAAGTTCTCACGTTGGAGGTTGCTGTTTCATCAGCTAAAACCGTGTGTGTAGGTGTGTGCGTGTGCCTGCTGTAATGTACGGGGGAGCAGTAATGAGAAGAAGGCATTGCAGCGTTAATCCACACCAGCTCCCGAGAGAGCGAGGCTGCACGGCCTGCACGGCGCCTGTGCACACGGTGGCGTCCGGGCAGCCCTGCTTTTGAACTAAATCATGCAAATGAGCTTTGCCTCCCTCCATCTCCCTTTCATTGAAATATATTTTCGAAAGACATGCAATAGAAGGTGTCGTTGTTTTCTAACTAAAAAAACGAGGCCTCACTCCACAAAAGCAAGGTTTGGCGGCTGTCAACACTTCTCACAAACGGTGACTTGTTTTGTAAAGCAGGTGAAAGGGGAGTGGAGGAGGCCCTGGGCGCCTGGGCAGCTCCCGCTGGGCCTGCTTGCACCGCCCTTTCTGGGCTGTGGAGGCAACTTGCTGTTGACCGTCCTCGCCTGTCCCTGGGCATCACCACGTCAGCGGGGGGCCCCACGCGCGCCCTCTCATTCTCTTTGTTGTGCTGTTTGTTGCCTTCGCGCCCCGCCCCTCCTTTTGTCTTCTTGGACGTCTTCTCCACGGGTGTATTTTCCATTTGGAATCTATTTTATCCCCTCTCTGGGAGTATTGATCCCCTGTCACACAGACCACCTGCTTCCTGGTGTCCCCTCTTCACTGTCACACAGGCTGTGATTGCATGTAGGTCACTTTTGATTATTCCAATGTTGGCTGCAGTTTTCCCAGCTGAGGCCGCAACAGCCTTCTCGTGTGTCATCAAGCGCCCCCAGACGCCCCCTGGCCTCCTGCTTCGGCCAGATAATTCACTCCGGGGCATGGCACGGAAAACAGAAGGCAGCCGAATTTTCTTATTAACGGAGACGTACTTTTTTGGGTGGGGATGGGGGTGAGGATTGGAGAACAGAATAACAGAAACGTGGTTTTGCACCTTACCAAAGAGAGGGGGGAAATCCTATATATTTTCGGTCTTTGATGTACAGTGACTCTTGTGGACATGTCCACAGGGAGGACTTCGATGAGCGGCTCTCCAGGCCCCACCCCGATCCAGACTTGCACGGTGTCAGGGAATCGGTCTGTTGCTTCTCTTCCGTCAGGTCCAGGGGCCCGGCGACTACAATGGTCATCAAGGACTTCAGGTTATTTCAAGAAGGTATAAAGTACGCAAAATCCTGTGCACTGTATTTCAAGGCAGATCAAATCTGGAGAACTGGGCCATTGATTAAGGGAACTTGGGAAAAATCACCTTGTTACTCTGAAGAATCGTTAGAGGTAAAATAAATCCAGAGCAGAGATACTTAATGGGTTTAATTAGTCACTTTAAAGTCTTGGGAACATCTATATAGGTGCATCTTCCCAAGTATCAAGGGGGTAAGACATTCTCTCCTTCCTCACATCCACTTGTTTTCGAGAAAGCTAGTGGCCAGTCTTCAGTGCCGGGAGGCTCCCGACAGAACTGAGGAGTGTGAGCTAGAGATGTGTCCTCGGTGATGCTTCCTTGGGCTCCCCGAACCCACTTTTGTCTCCTAAGGACAGAGTGAATGTATCTATGCATCGCACAGTGCCCCTCCCACTTCTGCCCACTCTCTCCTACTTGTTAGAAGACCAGCAACCTAGTCTCTTCGGAGGGAGCCTGAGCCTCTGTCCATGCTCTCACCTTGGAAGTTGGGGGGAGGGGGGAGAATTGTGCACCCTTCCTTTTACCTACTCCTCATCATCTCTGCAGAACTCTCCAGGGGTGTTGAGCTGCCACAAACCCCTGGTGTTTGTCAGGTCAGGGAAGGGCATCATCCAAAAGGTGACAGAGCTGGTGGGAGCAAAGGCAGGGAAGCAGCAAACACCTCTCCTTCAGATACCCTGGAAGCATCACCTGCTGATTTCGGCAGAACACACCTATTTCTTAGTTCCTGGCTACACGTTCTGGGAAGAATGAGCCAATCGAGGAGGCTATAACATTACCATTTTCATTTCAGCTTTTTGGGAAGTGGCAATATAAGAATTAGACATGTCCGTGTGTTTTTTAAGGGTGGGATGTTTGGGGACGATGGAGGCAAAATAAAACTCGCCTGAAAAAAGTAATGATTGCAACAAAATTTGGGGGTAAGAATAAATCAGATACTGTGCCTTTAAGAGTCTCACAAATGTTCGCATTTAAAAGACTTTAAAATCACAGGCTTTATTCCAGTTTAGGGAAAGTGTTGATCCAAACTGGTATCTTCTTGATAATTCTCAGACACACAAAATGGTTTTAAAGCTCAAGTTAAATGGTTTGTGTGTAACACACTGTCCGTTGAATAACTCTGCTTGAATTAATTTCAACCAAGAGCATGGCCTGTTATAAACAAAAGTGATGTTTTCAAGCCCCAAATTCTCTCAGAAATATAGGTCTTTTGATAAAGCAAGAAATGACATGTCAGTTCCTCCTTTAAAGGCTTACATAAATCCCCCTTTGTAATTCTGTGGCTTTTCTCTTTGTCTAACTTAGACAATAACTGTAGGCGTGGAGCATAATGATTGCAGTCAAGTGTCTAATAGTTGTCCTTCTTTGTTCTGGTTACAAACTAAGTCTTTGCTATCATCTATGTCCTTATATTTAAATCCTTGCGTTAGTGGCTATGGACCAACATATACGCTATTGGAGAAGGGCAAGAGACAAAACACTGTAAATCATTTTCTAAAACATTTATTTATTAAATTTATTGGGGCGACATCAGTTAGAAGATTATATAGGTTTCCAGTGTACAATTCTACAATACGTCATCTTTGTGGTGCCTTGTGTGCTCCCCACCCAGAGTCCCTTCTCCTTCTGTCACCATACATTTGACCCTGCCCTCTACCACCACCTCCAACCCTGTTAACTAAGTTTTTGTCTGTGTCCACGAGTTTTTGTTTCTTTGTATGTTTGTCTTGTTCCTGTGTTGCTTTCAGTTTTATATCCCACATATGAGTGAGATCATATGGTTCTTGAGTTTTCCTGTCTGGTTTATTTTGCTTAGCGTAATAATCTCAAGATCCATCCAGGATGGCAGTATTTCATCATTTCTTAGGGCTGCGAGTAATAGTCCACTGAAAACACTGTAAATCTTGAAGCTAAAGAGGTAAATAAAGACTTAGTGCAAAGACCTTGCAATGTTTTAAACAGAGGAGTCATGTGAACAGAGAGAGAAGATTGGTTGTAGAATAGAGATTTTCAATCGTGGGGGCAGGTAGAAGCCTGGAGTCAAGGACAGTGGTTAGGAAGAATTTGAAGGATGGTCAGGCCCCTGGAGAGGCAGTGGAAATGATGGCAATTAGGGGGTGGCTAGACAGAAGGATTAAAGAGCAGAAAAACTGGGTAGCTGACGGGGTGCGGAAGATGAAGGAGAGAAAGGATTCAAAGCTAAGGTCCTTGTTCTTGCAGATCAGCAGATGGTCATCTACAGAACTGGAAAACCCAGCAGGAGAAGATGCATTGAGTGTGAGCAATATGGAGTTCAAAATCTTGAGGGGACAACCACATTTATTGAGCGGCTGGGGGTGGGGGAGAGAAAGATTTGGGAGCCAATACAGGGAAATGAAAAGGGATGACAGCTATAGAAAAGGATGAGGGCTTCCATGGAAGGGCCACATTGCAGTGACAGGAGAAGGTAGCCTAGCGTAAGAAGAGAGGGACGCCAGCACCGAGGACAGAGGATGACGGGAGCCGGATCCGAGGGATGAGGCTGTTTTACGAAGGAGACAGTGTTCGGTGTGAAATACTGCCAAGGGGGTAGGAACTGCAGAGAACCAATCTGTTTGCGTTTCAAGGCAAAATAAGTTCACTGGAATAGAGTGGATGAAAATCCCCTCGCTGTGAGTGGGAGATGAGGAAGTGCAGACACATTTTTTCCCCCATAATTTTGACAGTCTAAAAGAAAGCCATGAATTATTTATGAAGATGTTTCAACCCTCTCCTCTGTGAAAACTTTATTTAGGTATAAAGGTCATAACAATTTTAATTTTCAACTTTGGCTTGACTTATTCCTAGGGCAGGAAGACTGGCTTAAAGGCATAGCATCTGTCGTAAGAACGGTAACAGAAAAGAATGGCCAAGTCAGGGGAAACCTCTGCTATTGTATGACTGCGAGTATTTGCCTTTGTCTCCATGTGTGTTTTGGTTTGCAGCCATTAATAGCTTGGATTCCACGAAGCAGTGGCAAAGGGGAGTGTGTCGGAGCAGCAGGCCAAAATTAAATTACAGCAACCTCGCACTTTGCATTAAAACCTTCACTCAGAGATGGAGGTTGGTAATCACGTCCAGATTTTCCTTAAAGACAATGGCCCTCCATGCAACTGGCCACACTCAGTTAATTCATGCTGTCAGCTGCCTTTATGGGCTGTGGGGAATGCAGTATTGATTCTTGAACTCAGCAGCAGCACAAAGAGCCACTAGTGCATGGTCAAAATGCTGCAATAAAGGGTTGGCAGCTTGAGAAAAGCAGCCATTCCATTGCACAAACAAGGTCAATTAGAGGACAGTGCAGTGTAATATAAATAGCATTAGCATCCCTCTTGAACGCCGATGATATCACGCTGGCAGAATGACAGTAAGGAAAATAAGGTTTAATGCCGAATAAATATAAAGGCATTTAGTGTAATTCAATTTCAAGCTCTCTATCATTTTAAAAGTGCTAGGAGTAGCAAAATATTTAGTTTCATCATGGTTTGGAATTTATGTCTACAAAAATGACTTTTTGATAAAACTTTGTGCAAACCAGCCAATTAGTCATGTACAGGAAAACGGGTAGTATTAATTTCATTGAGAAATAAACAATTTCTTATCCACAGATTCAATGTAGCATGCCTACCTGTCATTTATTATCCTTTTTTTTCTGTATCAGAATTTCTAAGTCTCTAGAGTGTCATGGAGAAGGAACAAAAGATACGTTGGTGTTTTTAGTTTAAAAGAGAGAGCAGATTGAGATCTTTCTTTTTTTAAAAGTTGCTAGAAATTCCTAGGACCTTTTGTTTAAATACTTGCATTCATTACTTTTATTTATGGGAGAATTTTTCCTACCTTCTTTGTCAGTTCAAAATTAATTACAAATGTAAAATGCATCATGCTGTTAACACATACTCTACACGGGAAACAAATTAGACTCTCAAAATAGATAATGGACATCTTGGAGAGGTAATTGATAAACCTACACTGCCTACAATAACGGAATAGATTTTAGAAAAATATATCATTGTGAGGAATAGAAAAAATGTGTTGGAATTCTCCATAGTAATGAGTATGCCCAAGGTTGACTAGGAGCAACTCATTAAAGTACACAAAAGAGTTTAAACAAAGTTTGAATCATGGTGGCTTTGAAATGTCCATTCACTGCTGAAAGTATATACAATCTCTCAGGCTGATGTTGTCCAGTAATTTGGTCAAAACCATTTTCTAAAAGACGAATGTTCCAAGTAACCGAATGTATTTCTAGCAAGCCAGCTGTATTCATTATGAATTGGACACAAGTCCCAGATTGCTTTCATAAACCTCCTTTGAGTGAATGATTTAATATCCCATTTTTACCCCACAGTTCCTCCTCCATCAGCTAAAAAATAATATTTATTACCTTTTAACAGAGATATTGTGAGACCAAATACATAAATTTCTACAGAAGTTAGAGCATAGCGATTACCCAATCTTTAAGACAATAGACTAATAGAATTTTTGGTCTGAGAAAGGTGTTTAGAGGGGATCAAATTCCACATCGTCCTGTTACCTGGGAAAAAGCTGGGGCCAAGTCAATCAATCCACCTGCACAAGGTCATGCACCCGATGGCAATGCTGCACCGTTTCTAAATTTGCTGATTCTTAATTGTCCATGATTCTTTCTATTTCAATACCATATTTGAAAGGTAATATATATCAGTTGTACAATTCCGATAATTAAAATAATAGTGTTCAAGGGAAAAAATTTAAAAAACCTTGGAAAGTGAACGTTCACTATCCTATCTCTCAGAAACCAATTACATGTATTTTTCCAGATTTTCTCTATGTGTATTATATACATACAGGAATGTTTTATCCATAAATATCTATTTCTATAAACACTTCCTTACCTATTATCTGTATATAACAACTTGTTTCTTTAATATAGCACAGACAACTTTTTTGCCAGTAGTTATAAGTATGCAACACATACTTTATAATGGGTACACATTTCATTTTATAGTTATAGCCTCATCTAATTATTTAATCTCCTTTTCCACATTTTTTCCAGTTTTAATTAATGTGCAATGAATATCCTTATATGCATATTGTTTCATACTTGTTGCTATATTTTTAGAGAATACATTTCTCAGAAATGGAATTGCTCATTACATAAATGTTCAACTAACTTTTAATTTTGAAATTATTTTAAATTTATGGAAAAGCTGTAAAGGTATTAATAATACACTCCTTACCAAATTTCCTTTAAAACTAACATCTTAAATTACCACAGTAATATAATAAACTATGTTTAGCTGTCAGAAATAAGAAGCCAATATTAGTACCCTAAAGCTATTCACTAAACTCCAGATTTCAGTAGGATGTTTCCATGAATGTATTTTGTTGTTCCACAATCCAATCCAGGGTACGAATTGCATATTTATTAATAGTCATCATTTTCTTGTTACTTCCAGTCTGTGACTATTTTGTTTCCCATCACCTTGAGAGTTCTAAAGACTACTGGCCAGGTATTTTGTAGGATGAATGAATTAATATTTGTGGAAAATCTAGTAGTTTTGCTAAATGATCCCCCAAATGTTTTAATATTCTATACTTTAAATACTAGTGAGCATTAGTGACTATTTTTTCTAATAACCTTGACATTAAAAATATTTTTTCTTTGTTAATCTTTGCCTACCTGAGTGCTTATAAATAAAATTGCTTCACGGATTTAATTTACATTTACATTAAGAATACTTTCAAAGATTTGTTATTCAAATTTTTAAAAAAATTCTTGTGAGTTATTCATGTCCTTTGCCCACTCTTTTACTGGGATATTGGACTTTTCTTATAAATTTGTACAAAATTCCTTATACATTTTTTCATATGTTAGAGATCTTGGCCATATGATTGCTCAAATAAATCTCAATAGATATTTATATTATAGTGGGTTATTTTTAGTTTTTTTAAAGGTTTTTTTCAATAAGAAAGTTGTAAATCACTTTCTTTATTGTATCTACATATTTTTTCACATTTAAAATTAGTATTATTGTACTTGTAAATTACAAAATGTTCATAAATTTATTGTCATATATTTTGACTTCGTATTTTACATACCTGGGGTTTATTTTGATATAAGGAGTGATGTACAGATCCAGTTTGGTTGTGTTTTATTTTTTCTAAATATTTACCCAGTTGTCTCAACTCATTTATTTTTATGTCTTTTATCAGTTTGGTGAAATAGAATTGGCAACATCTGAGAGATAAGTAGTTGTAACTTTTGCTTTGAAAACACAATAGAGCTCCATTGAAGAAAAAGAATATAAGAAGTTATATTTCATTGTATACTTACCTGCTACCTTCTAAATCCTTTTATTATTTTTATTTTGCTACATTTCTCAACTGCCTCTGACACTGTCTCATTCCTCCTGCTTGAAACTCTACTCTTTCAGATGTTGTATTGCCACACTACTTACGTTCCTTTTCTCCTTTATCTACCTCATGCTCCACTTACTTTCTATGTCCTTGAACTTTGGTGTTTCCTTCAGTCTGGGCTTGTACCACTCATCTTATCACCTTGAATGTTTTTCACATATGTAAGGGCTGTCTGGAAGGTATCCAGCCATCTAATATGAAAAATAAATGCATTTATGGCTGGATTTTTTTCCAGATAGCTCTTGTGTGTGTGTGTGTGTGTGTGTGTGTGTGTGTGGTTATTATTTATTGCCTGCTCTGTCCCAGAAACTATTCTAAGAATATTAACTATATTTATTTACATAGTCCTCATAAAAATCCTATAAAGTAAGTACCACTGTTATCATCTACTCTCTCCAGATGAGGACATTTCCACAGCAGGATCAATGTGCTCATTCAAGTTGACCTACGTTCTGAACAATGGAGCTGGAATTTGAACTCAAGAGCTCTACTCAGAAGCTTCTGCTCTTCATCAATCCACTGCAGTGCCCCATGGCCTTATGTGGCAGCTTATTGGTTAAGAGAATTATCTTGTGTTCTGTCATGTTTGTAGTATCACTACTCACTCAAGTGAAGAAATGGTGACTCATTCTCTACCTTACCTTCCATATATAATGAAGGACCCAATATCATGGTTTTTACATCCTATATGTTTTCACCCTTTCTTCTCCTCCACACCTAAATTCCTATCTGAGATTTGGCCTTATCATCCATGGTAATAGCCTCCGAAGTGCAACACCAAGTCTGTTGAGATGGGTTAAGAGTCATCTCTCAGCCATGACATTCCTTTGAATAAGCTTCTTGGCAGCTCCCTGTTCATCTACTTTGAGTTCTAAGCTCTTCCATATGATAAATAAGCAAGACTCTCCACACCCTGATACTTGCTGCCTTTGACCCTGATGATTTCCACTCTTTGCCCCACTCTCACTTCAGAGTTATTCTGCTCCAAACTGTTTTGCTTGGCTTGTTTCACTCACTGTCTAAGACTTTCCTCATACATCACCTCTTCTGAGCTGTCATCTGTCCAGCCTCTCACTTCCAGGATGGCTGGATCTGGGACCCCTCCTCTCTGATAACACTTGATTTCAACTGAGGTCAGCTGAATGTCTCTCTGAGCTCCTTGAAGGTATGTTCTACCCTGTCTGTCCTTTATTTTCCTAGCACTCAGTAGTGCGTGACACTTTAAATGTTTGTTAATCCGAATTCTAAAGGCAATTTTACAGTATCCTAAGTATTATGCCTGCCTTATAGTCACATCAGAGAAAATTTTCTGAGCTCTTGAACTACTGTAAGCAGACATTTGGTTACTAAAGGAATAATTGTACACAAATCAACTATGCAAATCACTTCTTTCAAACAGCAAGTAAGTGAACATTTTCTGGATGGGTAGGTACTACGTTACAGTGTTTGGTACCTATAATTAACAAGCTGTCTGGTAGGTATTCCTTGACTTGCTATTAAATCTGTGTTCTGATTCACATCTCACATCTACAATGTTAAGGGCAATGTAGAAGCCACTATCTCTAATGATTCAGTGATGAGTCTTCCGGACACTGGTTTGTGATGGGATCAGGAATTTGGGGACATTTGAGGCAACATGGGCAAAAAGCAGAAGTCAAGATGATGGGATATAGATATGTATAGAACAACAAAAATTATTTATTTAGCATTTTTTATGTGCCAGGTGCTGTATTATCTCATTTGAAATTTAGAAGAATGTTTCCAGGTCATCATCACTATACTCATTTATGAGGATTCTAACTCTAAGTCTTATACTTTCCAGAAAGAACAATAAATTTGGGAAGCTGGTTTGTTTGAGAGTTCGAAGAGTTCCCGGATTAATGGCCACTAATTAATTATATTTTTATTGAGGGGACTGTTTATAGTATAGGCTTATTTATAGGCCCATTTCATGATAGTTTCAGGGGACGTGATGAATTGTAAATTTGTCACTCTATGTCTCCCTTGGACCTTGAAAGTTTGTATTTTCATTATTTGTTGTGGAGATAATTCACCTCTAGAAACTTCCTCTCAAGAATATTCATGGAAACTGAGAAAGTGCCTACTGCACCTGAACAATGTCTCCTTTACAGGGTTGCACCCCAAGAAATGCAGCATGGTAAGTGCTTCTCCCAAATCATCTCCTTAATTTATAGACAAGACTTTTGCCTTGAAATTCTGCCTCCTGATAAGCAGAAGCAGTATATAAAGGAACTCAAATACCACCTAGGCCTTTACTGGAGGAAATCCTAAGCTATTAGCCCCAACTTCTCTTTTTCTGGAATGTGCTATGTTCTTCTACCCCACTCTCCTCCCCTAACTCAATGGCCTCAAGAGACCCATGGACCACAGGAGTTGAAATTCCTTCCACAAGCCTTTGGAATTCAAATCTCTCAAGAACACAAATATTTCAAGGTCCCTTCAGGCTACTTTGACATTTCTTCACATCTACAAATACTTTATTTTGCAGGAAGTTGGGGTAGAAAAATGGAATGTTCTAAGAGGTACAGGGATATCTGCCAGTATTTCTACTTTTAGACTTTTTCCTGTCATTTATATTTGGCATTTGTCTTACCCTCCTTAACCTTCAGGTACTCCAATGTACAGATTCTTGATGGTTCCTAGTTCTTCCCTGAGGGAATAGGGTGAATGAAGTGAGGGACAGGCTCCTCCTACTTCTTGGAGGGGTGTAAAGTCTCACTCTTGCTTTTGTGAAGTACCTCAGGCTTTATGTTTGACCTTCTTGCCCTTCAGGGTCGTCCCACTCTGGGATTCCAGGAATGTGAGCTGAATTGTAGGAAATGGATTAAACAGGCCCATTATAGAGCACAGAGCAAAAATGCAATGGTGTTTTACATGCATGGGAGGGAAGAGAGGGACAATCTGAAGGATGGGGACCCCAGAAGCAGGACAAGTCCAGGCAAAGTGATTGATGCTTGTACAATGAATAAGCACTGTTGACTTGGAATGCTGAAGTGAGTGGACTGAAGGTGCTTCCAGGAGAGGTTCCCAGATGTCATGGAGGCAGGCAGAGAGAGTCCATGAGAAGGTTTCCAGGGGTGTCTAACATTTTGGCTTCCCTGGACCACATTAGAAGAAGAAGAAATGCCTTAGGCCACGCATAAAATACACTAACCCTAACGATAGCTGATGAGCTAAAAATTCCGTGCATAATTTTCCTAACGTTTTAAGAAAGTTTACAAATTTGTGTTGGGTCACATTCAAAGCTGTCCTGGGCCCCATGCAGTCTGTGGGCCATGAGGTGGACAAACTTGGTTTAGATGATGATTCTGGGCAGGTAGGAGAAAGGAAAGGGGTTGCTGTGTGCTCTGGTCCATGAGTGTTGGGTCTTGTTACTCAGTCCTCTTGTCCTCCCCTCAGAGGCCTCACCACTGTTACTGTGAGACTGTAGTCCATCCAACACTGCCTGCACATAAATTGTGTGAAGTCTTGTTTTTGGCAAAGCAAACTTGTGAAAGGCCGTATTTTAGAATTTTCTTGCTTACTCTCACAGTGAAAATTTTATTTTGTTAAACATAAGCTGTGAAGTATTAAAATTCTACTTTAAAATAGATTTCCCCTGAAAGCATGTGTGTATGTGTGTATCATTACTTTCATATTTGTTTGATCTTAGTTTTGTATTTTCTTTTTGTTGCTTTTGGTTATTTGCAATGTTGTCATTAGAAGTACTTCATAGTACTTCTACCTTAAGGCCCTTAAATAAAAGTGTCTTTTATTAAGCTATGGAAGTCATTTAAGTATGCATACTCTTCTTAATTATGTCTATATAGGTAGGCACATGTTTATATCTTAAAAAGCAAAAAACTTTAAACTATTTTCTCAGGAGCAATCAAAATGAACAAATGAATGAGAATTCATGTTGGCCTTTTCTAAAGAAGTTTTGGGAATTTGTAATTTGCTTGAAAATGAAAATGAAATGCCATGCTCTTATAAATACTTCCTCCCAGTGTTTGTTCAAATATCAGTGGTCATGTGTCCATGAAAATGTGCGTGTCACCAGCTCATCATACAGTAGCTCTCAGAATCTCCTCAGTGTCCATTAAATAGATTTCTCTATCTCTCCTGTCTCTATTTAAATATGACCTCATTTCATTTCCTTAGCTGGAAGTGTTAACAAGAAAGGAAGGAAGGAAGGAAGGGAGGGAGGGAGGGAGGGAGGGAGGAAGGGAGGGAAAGAGAGAGGGACAGAAGAAATGAGGAAAAGAAAAGGCTGTTAGTTTCTGTGATCAAATGACCAAGAAAAAAAATCTACTAAACGTTATATTTGTATGTAATATATGGTTATAATAAAACTCTCATGTACATCCTTAAGACAATCTCTGGTTCTTTGGATACTCTATATAATTAGACAATACCAATAAATTAAAATAGAATTGTAGTTGAATTGTTTTTAATTATAGAAATGCTGGCTAGAAGGGGATGTGAAGCACAGAAAAGTAAACATATTGTTTGATATGGATTGAGGTCCTACCATGTATGAGTCATTGTCAAATACCAGAGATGCAAAGGAGACAGGGTCCTTATCTTTGAGGAATTCACACTTACTAGGGAGAACAGAAGGGGAAACACCTCTAAAACAAGTAATTCCTGTAACTGAAGCTTCCAAAAAGTTGCACAAGAAAACAATAATTAATGTATTTTGGTGGATGCTTGTACAATGAATAGTAAGTAGAATTTGCCAGGTGGAAAGAGAAAGTGTATTTTGTGTAGAGACAGGAAAGCATGCTTGAGGAGCAAGTGAGACTTACAGAATGTCACATAAATGGTATCATAAAATGTGTAATCTTTTGTGTCTCAATTTTTCATTCAAAATAATGCTTTTGACATTCATCCATAATATCACATGTATCACTAATTATTTTTTTTAAATAGCCAGGGGCTACTTCCTTGTATGGATATACTGCAATTGTATATTCATTCACTAGTTGATGGACATTTGGCAAAACTTTTGGTGGATATATGTCTTCTTTTCTTTTCTTTTTTTTGTTTTTTGTTTGTTTGTTTTTAGGTGGGTAGTTCCCTGGCTGGGAATAGAACCCAGGCCTCAGTGTTGACGGCACCGAAGCCTTAGTCACTACACCACCAGGGAACTCCCTGTTTTCATTTTTTTTATCTTTAAATTTCTAGTGGTGGCGTTTCTGGGTTGAATGCTAAGTGTATGTTTAAGTATAAAAAATTTCCAAACATATTTCTGAAGTGGCTATGGCTTTTTTCATTCCCACCAGAAACGTATGAAAGTTCTAGTCATCTCATGAGACAGTTAATTTTATGTGTCAACTTGATTGAACTAAGGGATTCCCAGATAGCTGGTGAAATACTATTTCTGAGTGTGTTTGTGAAGGTGTTTGTGGGAAGTAAACCCTTGAATCAATAGGCTGAGTAAGGACGATCACCCCTACCCAGGCAAGTTGGCATTGTCTAATCCAAGCTCATCCAACCTATGGCCTCATGTGACCCAGGACAGCTTTGAATATGGCCCAACACACATTTGTAAACTTTCTTAAAAAAATATGAAAATTATGCATGGACCTTTTTTTTTTTTTAGCTCATCAGCTATTGTTAGTGTTAGTGAGGCTTGAGACAATTCTTCTTCCAGTGTGGCCCCGGGAAGCCAAAAATTGGGCGCTCCTAAAGTGAGGGCTTGAATAGATCAAAAAGGCAGAAATAGGGTGAATTTGTTCTCAGTTTGAGCTGACACACCCATCTTCTCCTGCCCTAGGACAGCAGTGCCCCTGGTTCTTAGGCCTTTAGAATTGAACTTGGACTTACACCATCGGTTCCTCTGGTTAGTAGGCCTTTAGATTTGGACTATAATTACACTACCAACTCTTTGGGCCCTCAACTTGTGGATGAAAGATTGTGGGATTTAGCCTCCAAAATTCTCAAGAGCGAATTCCTCATAATATATATCACTTCTTATTAGTTCTGTTTCTCTGGAGAACTCTAATACATTCCTCATTCTTTCCAATACTTGGTATTGTTAGTCTTTTAACTTTAGCTAGTAGTGAGTGTGCAGTAGTATCTTGATATGGCTTCAGTTTGCAATTTCCCTAATTACTAATCATGTTAAGCAACTTTGTCACATCCTTATTTGTTTTTATATACCTTCTTTAGTGAAGTATCTGTTTGACTCTTGCTCATTTTTAACAATTGCTTTGTTTCTTTAAATATTGATATATTTTCATATATTTTATGTATTCTTGTTATAAGTTCTTTTACAGATATGTACTTTTCAATTTTTTTTTGCAGTCTGTGGCTTGCCTTTTATTTTTAAACATTTATTTTAAAGAGTGAACATTTTTAATTTTGATAACATTTATCAATTTTTAATGGTTTCTGTTTTTTGTGCTTCATGCCCTAAACTCACAAAGATTTTCTCTATGTCTTTTATATTTTGGTTTATAATTTATCTGAGTTAATTTCTGGATTTGATATTAAATAATAGTCAAACTTATTTTTTTTCCATGTGTATATAAAATGATTTTAACACCATTTATTTAAATGATTATTTTATCCCCATTGGATTACATTTAATTACCTTGGCACCTTGTAAAATACCAATTGATTATGTGTGGTCCAGTTCTAAACTCCCTATTCTGTTTCATTAATCCATATGTCGATCTTTTTTGCCAATATTTTTCTATCTTAATTACACTGGCTTTACAGTAAATTTTGAAATCAGTTTGTATAAGTTATCTAACCTCGTTCTTCAAAATTCTTCTTAATAGTCTAGGTCCTTTGTCATTCCATAAATTTTAGGATCACTTTATCAATTTCTATTCCAAAAGTCTGCAGGCATTTCTATTAAGGTTTTCTTGAATCACATTATAAATTTAGGAGTTTTGACACATTGAATTTTCTAATCCATGGATATGTCACTGCTTTCCATTTATGCAGGTCTTTAATTTTTCTCAGCAACAATTTGTAGTTTTCAGTACGTCTCTCACATTTTTTTGTTAAATTTGCTCCTAAGTATATCAAGTCTTAGAGTGCTATAATAAATGATGTTTTTATTTTAATTTTCCATTGTTTGTGCTAGCACATAGGAAGAGAAACAATTTTTGCATATTGACCTTTATTCATTTTCTGAACTCATTTCTTTGTTCTGCTAGCTTTTTTGTTAGATTCCTTAAGATTTCATGCCTAGATGGCTATGTCTATGCAAATAGGGATAGTTATACTGCCTCCATCTAATCTTTATGCCTTTTATGTATTTGTGTGGCTCTTCTACACTGTCCAGGACCATAGTTAATACAGACAGTGGGAGTGAACATTCTTGCCTTGCTCTTAACTTTGAGGGAAAGCTTTCAGTTTTTCACCATTCAATTCATTGTTGGCCTCATGTATTTCATAAATGCCATTTGTCAGTTTGGGGAATTTCTCTTCTATTCCCAGTTTTTACCAAAAATGCCTGCTGCATTTTGTTTAATGCCTTTTAAGCGTATATATTGAGATGACCATATGATCTGTTTTGTTTTGTTTTCACATATTAATACAGTGCATTATGTTGATTGACTTTTGGATATAAAACCAAATTGTGACTTTTGATATGTTCTTTTCCAGCCAAGATTATACAATTAAAAAAAAATAATAGATTCACTTGTTTCGTGCTTATTTTTGGCCAAGATGTTTACAAATGATCTCAGTGAATCCTCATAGCCATCTTACAAAGTAGGTGGTCTTTTCATCCCACTTTAGAGATGGGAAAAGTGAGTTTTACAAAGGTTAAGGATTTGTCCAAGATAACCTGACCTTGAAAAATAGGTAGAATTTTTACAGGCTCAATTTCCAATGGAATAAATCATTTTGGACTCATTTTCTGCTATTGTCATGAGAAATCAATAGATTCTGCAGAATTAAAGAAATAATCTTTATTGGTTAAGAATGCATTTGCTTACGATAGAAGGAAACTCAAATGTAGTAGTTTAACCAACATACGTTAATGTTTTCGTGTAACAGTTCAGCTTGGACGTGGGGTGGTAGAGCACGTTGTGTTATTGTTCCAAGCTCTTCCCTCCCCTGTGCCAGCCTTAGTGTGTGATTTTATCCTTGTGCTTGTCACTGCTCCCTCACAGAATGGCTGTTTCCGCTCAACCCTCTTGTCTCTGTGACAGGCAGTTACAGAAGTGAGAAGTATGAGACAATGTCAATGAGCGTTGCTAAATTCTACCAACTTTTAATCACAACTTTTAAAGTTCTAATGGATTGTTTCTCAGATTTTTTTTCCACCAGCGTACCCCTGATATGTGGAACTAAACCTAGGATGGGGTGTGCATGCATAGGGTGAGGTGTGTGAGCACTGTGTGTGTGTGTGTGTGTGTGTGTGTGTGTGAAGCATGCCACGTGGCATTATATATTTTTATTCTGGAATTAACATACCACAATTTACCTCATGGGGAGGGGATGCTTCCACTCTCAGTGAATAGATTTCTCTTTAAGGTCCAGGGTGGGCGTGAGTTTTGGCCGATCAGAACCCTGTAGCTGGTCGTAGTGATTTGTTCAGTGTCACATCTGAAGCCAGTAAAGACATTTTCTCCCCTGGGAACTCTACAAAAGAGACTGTTGGTCTCTCCCCTGAGATTTAAAAAAGGGAAGATAAGAAATCTGAAACCTTGGCACTCATCTTTTGGTGAAAATGATGATGTCAATATGGAGGAGAGAAGATTGTGAGGTGGGATGAAGAAAAACAATGTACCATAGACATCTTTTGAGCCTCTGGACAAGCTATACCCAAGGCCAGTTCTATTCGTGGATTTTCAATTTTTACAGGATCAAGTAAATATGTTCCTTGTGTGTTTAAGCTACCTGGGCACTTTCTGCCATTTGAAACAAACAAATATAAGGTGATGGACAGAGAAGTCACATTAGGTGGTGAACTTATTATACATCAAGTTGACAATGCACTGTAGAATTGTATGCCTGAGACCTATGTAATCCTTGCTAACAGATGTCACCCCAATAAGTCTAACAATAAAAATGAATTTAAAAAAAACAAAAAAAACCCAAAAAAACAAAAAAACAAACAAACAAATAAAAATCCTTAGTGACTAACTAACACAAACCCCGCATCTTGACATTATTTGAAATTTTTAGGTTTAGCATAACAATTTACACTTAGCATTCTATTCATACACACACACACACACACACACACACACACACATACATATAAAATGTAAAATGTGTTTAAATTTTCATTTAAATTACTTCACTTTCTGCTTCAAAATTTACTTTCCAGGAGGAGATGTCATGTTTGTTATTATATATATTCTCTTTTCCTTGACACAATTCTGCATGTGCCAGGTGGTAACTCTACTACAATTTTAGAAACACAAGCTTGAGGAGCTGTGCGTGCAAGTATACAGGGAACGTCTGGATACAGAAAGTTTTCAGAACTCAAAGACAAGGAATTTTATGGTAACATCATGGACTTGGGCATAAGAAGATCCAGTTAGGATTTTACAAATAGGTAGCACTCACTTCATCCACAAATAAAGCTCCTTTGCAGTGGAATGGATAAATAAAAAAATCCACAAGGCAGTGAGTGAGGGTCACAATCTGAATTTCAACAACTTTATTGACATAGCTCTGTGTAAGCAGAGATATCCCACCTTGTAACTACGACACTAAAGGAAACAGAGTATAATGCTCATACTCCTGGAAAGTGTTTCCTTCCTTCCTTCCTTCCTTCCTTCCTTCCTTCCCTCCTTTCTTTTTATTCCTCAGGATTATTATTTCCCTACCGCACAATATATTTTATATTATGAACTACTGTCATTGGCTTTTTTTTTTGGCAAAATTAGTTTAAATCCCTATTTTTCAAAGCTTTCAGATTTTCAGTGGGTGTAAAAAATAGTCCAGATGCTTGATTCATGCTCTGTGAAGACCCTCCTTTGCTATCCATGGCCAAATATGTCTAGTCTGAAAGAGATAGGAGATGATCAAGATATCACGTCTTTCATCAAGTTTCTTTCAAGTAAACTTCTTAAGCAGATGCTAACTCATCACTTACCCGAGAGTAGAATAAACGGGATTTGAAGGGGTTATTTCAACATCTGCATGATTCCAGAAATCCTGAAGAAATGAGAAACATTCAGCCAAGTGTCCTGTTATCTTGTTCACCTGTTAGTTAGGTTAGCATATGGATTTTGGTCTTTATTCATTGAATCAGAAGCCTGCAATAATCTCTTCTCTGGCCAGCAGTCTAAACAAACTCAGATGAAAGGTTTCAACATTTCAACTTTTGTCTTCTTATATTATTTTATTTTTAAAAAAATTTACTGGGGTGACATTCATTAACAAAATTATTGGTTTCAAGTGTACAATTGTATAATACATCATTTGTGTATTGCATTGTGTGCATGTTTTATTTTCATAAGCTTCCTTTTCATATGAGACTCTAGAATGCTATACACCAGTCATAAAATAAACAAATAATCTAATATCTTATCTCCAAATCTTCAGCCAAATTTTAGCAAAAAAGAAGATTATCACTTTGGATCATCTGCTCTCATTCCTCTGAACTAATGGGTATTGGCTCCAAAATTTGCTGTTTTATTTCAAACATGCAGTATTTCATTTGAACATCTCTCACTGAGCCTCAACTTGGGTGCTTTTAAAATTTTTTTCAAACTAAAGGAAATTAAGATCACTTTTCTAGCGTACAGATAAATGGGTAAGAGATGTATATTTTTGATGTTAGAAAATACTTGCAGGGATGTTTTCTGCCCTTGAACCCATTGGGTTTACCTTATCCCTTGTTTTTAGCTTTGGTAGCTAAGAAAAGCTCTCTATAGCTCAGAAAATAGCTACAATAACACTATTTTCAGAGATACACATAATTGAAGACACTGAGAGCTATTTACAATGCTTTATTAATGTTTGAATCATAAGATTTCTTTTTCACAGCATACAATAAAAGCAACTGAATGAAGTCATTGAAGAACTCCAGATTCCTACCCCTCGTTTTCTTGAATGTTCCAATATGATGATGGTGAGTTCATTCCTTAATAGCTGGTAACTACTTAGGTTACTTCCGAATTTTGATATTCACTTAAATACTCCTCAGAAACTATTCCAGAATCTTATACACTAGCATAATTCTAACACACTGGTGCTTTGAGGATATGCAAACAAAATGGAATACTCCTTGTATATTAATAAAAATTCATGAATTGCAAATATCAGTTATGGGCTCTAGTAACATAAAGCTATCAGTTTTGTCTTTTTAGATGGTAAGGCTTAATTACAGTTTACGAAATTCAATTTGATCATATCTTCCTCTTTCCCTCTTCCATTGAGAAGTAGTGAGGGGATTTGGAAGCTCAAGCTACCACATTCTAGGTACTTTACATATGTTAGGCCCTTTATAGTTATTGTTGTAGAAGCAAATGAGGTAACTGTGTGCATTAACCCCAGTAATTTTAGTGATTCAAGAACCGTACAACAAAATGGGGAAAGGAGATGATGTATGACAAAACCTTGATAGCTATTTTGAAAGAGAGATGACAGATCTGAACACTGCCCAACAAGGTGCTTATGATATGCAGGTCCTGATCCATGGCCTTCGGCACCAGCCAGCAGTGAGAAGGCAGCCTGCTCATAGAAGAGGAAAATAGATCTAAACTTCCAGATGCTTCTTGACCTGTTCCTCTTCTTGAAAATATGTTATATTCCAATTGTTATCTTTACTTCTTAACCACACATTCCATCCTTTTATTTTTGGTCAAATATACATTTTAATTTATTATTTGATTAGAGGTCAAACAGTTCAAAAGGTCGTACAGTTCAAAAGTGCTTGTGAAAAAGTTCTCCCACCCACTAACTTTATTCTCACACCCCAGAGGTGACCTCTTTGTGTCTGTTGTTAGCTTCATTGGTTGTGCATCCATAATCTTAAATGATATTGTTATACTCTTAATTCTTGATTTTTAAATATTGCACTGTCCTATGATAGCACCCTATGCAAGGTAAAGATCTGACTCTCATAGACTTCGCCACAGTAAGGGAGATTGGCAGGTAATTTGCATTTCTCATACTGACATTACGGTTACACTAACCTCATAAATGGTTTGGGAAACTTTCCCCCTTTTTATATTCTGGGAGAGCAAACATCCTATAACAGATATTCACCTTTAAACTTTAGTGGAATTAATCTGCTAAACTCTCTGTACTTTTTTGTGCGAAGATTTAAAATATTTATTTCTACTTCTTTAATAGTTATAGGACCCTTCAGGCTTTCTCATTTGTCCTAAACCAGTTGTACATTATATATGTCTAGGACTTTGTTCATTTCACTAAAAGTTTCAAACTAACTGCAAAAAAATCTTGTAATTTTTTCTTAGGCATTAGTAGCTTTATAATTTGTATTATAGCCATATTATTTCAACCCTAATTCAGTTTATTATTATTTTGACTGCTTTGTTCCTAGAATAACCTAGCTAAAGAGTTTCACTTTATTAGTATTTTTCTAAAAATGTTTTTGGTTGATCTTTTCTATTGAATCTTTGTTTTTTTATATTCACTTATTGATACTTTTAACTGTATTTTTGTTTTAACTCATGTTTTATTTTGTTTTACCTTAAACCTATTAAAATTGCATGCTTATTAGTTTTCATTTTTTCTCTTTTATAATATACTAATTTTAAAACTCTAAATTTTCCTGTAGATACTGGTCTTAGTATATACATTATCTTTCAGTTGTAAAAATCTAATTACAGTTTAATTATGATAATTTAATGTATTATTCATCATTATTTTTTCTTTGATCCATGAGTTATTTAATAGATTTTTTTACATTTTTAAAATTTAGTTGAATTTATTGGAGTGACATTGCTTAATAAAATTATATAAGTTTCAAGTATACAATTCTATAATACATTATCTGCACATTGAATTGTGTGTTGAACACCCAAAGTCAAATCTTCTATCATTATGTCTTTGACCCCCCTTTACTCTCTTCTGCCTCCCCCTCAACCCCTCACCCTCTGTGCTATGAATCATACTGTTGACTGTGTCTATGAGTTTTTGTTTGTTTGTTTGTCTCATTTATTCATCTGTTGCTTTCAGTTTTATGTCCCACATTATTTCACATTGACACAAATGGCAATATTTCATCTTTTTATGGCTGAATAGTATTCCATTGTATGTATGTACCACATCTTTATCCAATCATCTATCAAAGGATACTTCAGTTGTTTCCATGTTTTGGCCACCATGAAAAATGCTCCAGTGAACAGACAGGTACCTACATCTCTATGAACAAATGTTTTCAAAATTTTGGGGTAGATACTTAGAAGAGGAATTACTGGGTCACATGAAAACTCTATTCTTAATTTTTTGAGGGAACTCCATATTGATTACCATAGTGGCTTTACTAATTTACATTCCCTCTAACAGTGTGTGTTTCTTTTTCTCCACAACTTCTCCAACAGTTGTTATTACTTGGCTTGTTGATAATAGTCATTCTAACAGGTGTGAGGTGGTATCTCATTGTGGTTTTAATTTGCATTTCCCTGATAGCAAGTGAAGTTGAGCACTTTTCGTGCCTGTATCCGCTGGCCATTTGTATGTCTTCTTTGGAGAAGTGTCTCTTCAGGTTTTCTGCCCATTTTTTAATTGGATTGTTTGTTTTTTTGTTGTTGAGTTATATGGGTTTTTTATGTATGGGTCCAGTAGAAGTTATACTCCTCCTTTTTATGAGCTGGTAATCTATACTAAATCTTTTATTACAAAATTGTAAGCATGTAATTATGTAATATATTAATAACAATATTTTAACTACTTAAAAAAGGTTATTACTTCTGTTGGGTATTTTGGGTACTAAGCCCCTTATTGTAGATGTCATTTGCAAATAATTTCTCCCATTCGTTTGGTTGCCTTTTTGTTTTGTTTTGTTGATTTTTTTTTCTTTTCTGCTGTGAAGAAACTCTTTAGTATGATATAGTCCCATTCATTTGTTTTTGCTTTTATTTCCCTTGCCTTTGAGGTCAAATTCATAAAACCCTCTCTAAGACCCATAAGTTTAGTACCAATGTTTTTTTCTATATATTTTATTGTTTCAGGTCTTATTGTTAGGTCTTCAATCCATTTTTAATTAATTTTTGTGGATGCAGTCTAGTTTTATTATTTTTCATGTGGCTTTCCAATTTTCCCAGCATTATTTATTGAAGATGCTTTTTTTCCCCTCCATTGTATGTCAAAAATTATCTGCCCATGTATATGGGTATGTGGGTTTATTTCTGGGGTCTCAATTCTGTTCCACTGGTCTGTGTGTCTATTTTTATGCCAAGATAATGCTGTTTTGATAATTGTTGCTTGGTAGTATAATTTGAAGTCAGGAAGTATGATACCTCCAGCTTTGTTCTTCTTTCTCAGAATTGCTTTGAAATTTTCAAATGTATGGTGTTTCAAAACTTTCTTTTTGTTATTGACTTAATAGAATTGTGATAAAAAATATACGATTACCAATAGTATTTTGAATTTGTCTATTGCTTTATAGCCTTAATGATAATTTTTGTAAATGTCAGGTTTCTTCAGAAAAAATGTGAATTCTCTACTTGTTGAGTGTAGTTAGATAAATTGGTTAATTATGTTGGCATTTCCCACCATTTCAAACACCTCAGGTGATTAGACATCCTAGGTGAAGCAAAAACAGAGGATGAATGGAGGAAGAAGGTGGCTCAAAGAAAAAGACTAGTCAAGTGTTTATTTTTAAAAGTAAAATGAAATAGAATTTCTAGTTTTTTATATTTAAAAAATAAAATAGACCAGGTTGAGTCCTGTGCTTTCAGATAAGACTACAAATATTTATAGTACAAATGTAAGTTATAGTGTAAGACAAAGACTATGATGAAATAATAATAATAGCTTCCTATTATACACTATATTACCTTTAGAAATCTCTAGAAATGGTTTTATTCAATTGTCTTAATAAAAAACTGAGGTAGAAATCATGGCTTTTTACTGATGATACTTACTTAGTATGTCCTTAGCAACTTGTACAACCTAACCTAGATGGTCAGGGATAAAGTACTAGAAATGCCTCTGGTCTAATTTCAGAGCCTTGCTCTAAATCGTACCCTCTTCTCTCAAGTGCTTTCTAGGCTCTGTGGTTGACACAAAAGAAATGGGAGATTTGCTCTTGCTGTCAGTGACACTGTAATTGCATTAGGAACACATGTCTCATGCATTAAAATAATTAGAAAGTGGCACTAGCTAGTGAAATAATAAAATTCTAGCATGCAATTCACGTGTCAAAGTATATGCTACAATGCATGCGATATGAGATTGTCAGAGATGAGAGGTCATTATTACCTGCAGTTATCAGAAAAAGTTTCAAGAAAGGTGGGATTTGAAATGGAACTATAAATACTGATAGGATTCAGATACTTTCAGTTGGACTGTCCAACTGAATGAAGCATTGGTTTATATATTAATATTTTATACAACGTTATAAGGGAGACTGGAAATGTGGCGGGGTTTAGTAGAGAAAAGAGAAGAGAGGTCATCCTGATTGAAGATGCGATGAGGAGGCATAGCTACAGAGTCTATGAAGGGGAGAGGAGAGTGGAGGGGCTGCTGAGAGCTGTGGGAAGTGTGTTGGAATGGGATAGGGGGTGTCAAGGTCTTAGTTTGGACTTGGTCTGAGGGGAAAATGAAGAACCATTGTGATTTGCTTTTCTTCGTAGGGAAATGATATAGAAAATAATCTCCCCTCACTTCTAAATTCTGGTGGACTGGAAACAATATTATAGGAAAAAAACCACTGTTTACTCTTTTTGCTTCTCTAATACATTTGTTTCCTAACCCTCAAAGACTGAACTATTTTGCTTTGGTTTGCCTTAAGTCTCCTTTATGGCCATGTAGTTCCATTTCCTCTCTTGTCTTTCCTCTGTGGTAGTGGAAAATCAATGGCAATATGTCTCATTTAGTCATGATCTAGTTTTTAATCTGTTCTTAATTTCTAAGTGGCATTATTGGAAACTATAGTTTTATTTATCATGGTCATAGAAATATGATCACCCTTGTCACTTGACCTCATTTTTCCTTTTTGAGGGAGGGCTGAGTAACACACAGACCACATACCAATTTAGAGAAAAAATTGTGTTAAACTGACTTGGCTTCCTGTGGATTGATTCAGTTGACTGAATTTTACACATTTCAGAAAGCCAGCTATTTTGGTGACATGCAAATGCAGCCTGAATTTTGGTCTCAGAATTGCTGAGATCAGGAAAGATTTCTGAAAACTGGGAGGCCTAGTCAAGCATCTGATTTCAGCTGTTGAACTTACAGGATCTCTTCCAGATAAAACTATATGCCACTGTGTTGAGAGTAATCCTTGCACACATTAAAATAAGAAAGATAGTCAATTTTGCAATTCTTGATGTTAACCAGAGTTAATTATGGACTTGTGATTGGTCAGCACTAAACAAGCCCTGACATACTGAACTGAGATATCAGGCATTTCTCCAACTCCTGACTTTTTAACATCAAGGTGAACCTCAAGAACATGAATAGATTGGTTTGCAGTGAGTAAAAATATTTACATATTAGGAGTTGATAAGTACATGAATGTGTCAGTTATTTGTCGCCCAAGAAGGATAATGGAGAATTCTGTCTTCCTAAATTCAGCTGGGTTTTGAAGAAAGTTAGTGTCCATGTCCACTTACCTGATAACCAGCGCTTTTATATATAATCTTCTCCAATGTGAGAATTGGCATTTTTGTTGTTGTGTATTTCAAACTCATAATGAGGCCAAATGTCCAGATTCTGCACCTGATGTCATCTGTAAGGGCCAGTCTGAAATAAAATAACCTTGGGACGCCTTCCCATAAAGTCGCAATAGCCAAGGGTAGTCACCAATATTTTTTGCCTTGATTGCTGATAGTGAACTTTCCTTGACACTGAACCTCATATTACTGGGTATGTTAAGTTGTTTATCTAGAATCTGACACACTTTAACCTACATAGTTCTGGTGATAATTGCTGAATTTCCAAATTAATAGGAAAACTGGCACAATACTATATAATATCAGAGTTCATTATTTGTGAAGTGCCAATTTTCTGTAATTAGGGAAAATTGCTAATTATCACTGGAACTATTCGTTAATATTTGAAGGGAGATAAAAATTAATAGAAATGCTTCTTTAGTGGCTAAAATTTTTGAGAGCTATTCATGGTCATTCTTTTAATGAATCTAGTTCTTTGTATCTTAACAAACAAGTGGGCAGTTGTGAGGAAAGTGGAAGGAACGTTATTTTCCCAAATGTTGTGATAAAATATTTAAAATAAAAGACGTATACGTCACTTAATTAGTACTTCCAGTGTTCAAGTGCAAATTGGGAGAGTCTCAGACTTAATCACTTAATACCAGTACCTTTTTATATAAGGTCGAAGTGGTCCTGGTTCATTAGACACAGGGCACAGTCCTCTACATTTATTTAGTGTTATGAAAAGAGGCATTTATTTGTGAGCTTTGCCTACAGTGATGCTAATTATCACTATTATATCACATAATTTTAGGAATACTATGAACTATGAGCAATAGTGTTGAAAATGAGCTATCATTTTTCAAAGTTTACAGAATGTTTACTACAGGCAGCCTTTTAAGCCTTATTTCTAAGCATGTTCTTTGATCCAAAAATAAAAATAAGTACAAAGGTAAGCAATGTTTAAAAGCCTTGAAATCTAATAATTTTCTTTCCTTTCCAAGAAGAGTTTAAAATATGTGCTTGTTAACTTATAGGAGGAATCAGAACAATGATATACTTGAACAAAGTCATTATGAGACAGTGAATTATTCATTTATTCAACAAGTATTTCCTGAGCCTCTACCCTGAGAAATATACTTGGACATCCATAGGAGAGTGCTGGGTTGTTGGATTAGACGGATTGGAAGGAAAGCAAACAAAATTGGCAAAGGAAGCTGGTGATTCAGGGTCAGGATAAAGCTGAGACGAGCTTGTCTGTGGGGACTCAACAAGAAGACTGAGTGATTAAAGCCATGCCAGTGAGTTTAGGGTCAGGAAGAAGGTGAATGCAGTCAGGGAACCAGGGAGGGTAATTAGCTGAGAAATTGAAAAAGATGTCCTTGGCTGAATGAAGCCTTGGGCATAATGCAATTCAATTCAGTACAGTATTGATTGAGTTTCTACGAGGTGTTGAATGTAGTCCACCCATAATTTTGAAACATAAGAAAGGAAAAATGGTGAACACATGTGATAATTTACCTGGGCTGTCAAATATTCTCTCCTTTAGATTAGACAGTGGTACTGATGACCAGAAGTCATTGCTAGTGGACACTAGACAGTGCTTTGCAATTTAACTGTTCCAGGGAATGAATCGATCTTACAGTGGGAAAGGATCTTAGATGTAATCTAATCTAACCTGCTACCCCATGCTGAAATCCCAGAGACCTTTATCCAGGAAACGTAACACTTAAGAGGATCATATTGGATATTTGAGGGTAAGGGGGCTCGCATGGACTCTGTTGTTTCAGCCCTGAAGCAGCTGTCTGGACAGGTAACCTCAGTACCACCCTTATCTGATCAATTGTCCTGGCTTTGCGCCACTGGGTTCTAGTTCTAGTGTGACAATATCTTTCCCGAAACCAGAAATGAATGCAATTTCCAGATCTGCCCTTATCAGGAAGAGTCCAGGGAATGCTGGGTAGGTTATGTTACTTCATTTCATACGTTTAAAAAGATTTATGAGAGTATAGAGTTTAAAAAAACCCTATGGTGGTGAATCTATCTGTCAATCAGAGTTCTTAGTTGTAAGCAACAGAAACTTACTGTGACTGATGTATGAAGAAAAGAAATATATTAAAAAGGTCTTGGGTAGCTCGCAAATCTCCACCAGGGCCAGAGAACTAGGCTCAGTTTTTGTAGCCAGCAATGGAGCCCAAACTCGTGTTCCCAGGTCTTCCTGCTGGAGGAAACACTGCCACTGAGCACTGTGTCCCAGAAAGATGTCTTGTGGTAGGTAGGGAAGTAAACGTTCTAGTTTCTAAGTAATACCTTTTCTTGCTAGGTACGATACAAATGGCATGCAGGAGTCGGAACATCAGGAATGTTGTTTTTAAAAGTAAATAAGTGACAATGGCAACACAGTATTTAAGATTTAATTGCATTTAGTCTCTGTGGCTAACCAGAGGTCATCTGCTTTTTCAAGTGCTCTTCTGGCATTAACAGAAGAGAATGTGGACTTGTCACGGTCTGTACAGCATGGCACTGCAGAATTTCATTTGGGAGATGACGGTTCAGGACTTCTTGTCCTGCACCCCTGCCCATCGTGATCAGATCCATGGGATGATATATAATGATATGGAATATGGGATGTGCTTAGTCATGCAGTTTCTTTATGCCATCACGATTTGGAATGGCGGGCCTAGACAATAATCATAATACAAATTTCATGGAGTGCTCCCTGCACTGTAAGACAATACCCCAAGTGCTCTCTGTGAATTAACTTACGTAATCTTCACGACCGTCCTACAGGAAAGGCTGTTTTTGGCCTGTTTTGCATATGAGAATGTTGAAGTAGAGAGAGTGAATTACCCACCCAGGGTTGCAAGCCCAGAGTTTGCGACACTCATCCCAAGGGCCTGTTAAAGCATCGAAGACCCTGATTCTCCCAGGTTTCTGCATGGTGGGTAGGGAGCACCATTCCTGCAGTAAACGTGCTTTTGCTCTGGTAGTTGGCACTTCTCAGCTGAAATGAGAAGCCGTTGTACAGCCACGGGTACAGAAAAATATGTTGAGCTTTTTTCTGTCTCAGTCCAACCCCAAATGCAGGGAGCATGGTGACTACCCAGTGTGAAAAATATTCTCAGCATCTCAGCTGATACATGCTAAGGGAGCTCTGATGCCTTTTGAGATTCCATTCAGGTTCGTTTAGTGCACCAAGCAGAAACTGCTGAAATCTTCTACGTACCACCATTCTACTGCCTATTGATTAGGACCCTCTTTTAATTGCACTGGTTCTACCGAACTAAGTCAATATAGTTATGGGGTAGAATACCCTTGGGGTGGGGGTGAACAGCGAAATTTCTTTATAGGAAGCAAGCGACGTTAAAAACAACAGAAGCAGCAAACAGTAAAACTCCCCATAACATTTACAAACAAACCCCCATCCTGACTGAAATCTCCCTAAATCGTTTGAGGATAAAACTCCATTTTCCCAGCTGCAGATTAACATGCACGTGATGCTCCAGCACGTTCCACACCCTGCTGAGCTGTGATGTCCTGGAGGTTTTCTGTGTGTCTTCAGGTCCCTCTTTTTGAAATCTATTTCTTCCTGCTCCATGAGGGAGCCAGTACCCTCCGCCTCCTGTTTGCAGACACGCTCTTCAGTCAAAATGAGAAAAGATCATACACATGAGTCTTCTCTACCTGATGGAATTGTTCTCTCTTTTACTCCCCTGATGGACCATTACCTCATCCACACATGTGCATTTGAGGTCATTTTAGCTCTCTGTGTCTAAGGGAACGTCAGCGTTTGACAAAGGCTGGGGCCATCTGAGGCAAGGCAGGATGGACTGAAATCATTCCTAGGTCCTGACAGTAGACCTGATTTAATATTTCTGTGGCCTTGTTGAGATTGGGCAGTGAACAGGTTCAGAACCTTTCTCCCTGACCTTCCAGAAGGACAAAGAAACAGTCAGCAGAGATGGACAGCCTTGGTCCTGGCTTGCTGGTGGGTCTGGGGCCTTGGACCCCCGCCCTCACTGGCCTTCCCCAGCCTACACTCTCCTTGCAGGTGTCTGTTTCTCCATCTTCCACCCTTCCCCCCACCCCTCTGATTCTCCTTCCTCCCACCAAACACACCCAGCAGTGTATACGCTGTCGTCAAAGGCTATTTTGGTTAATGCTATGAAGTTCCAGACACATATTCATTAGTGGATGCATGACTATAGCCCATGCTGCTTGGATAATTCTGCCTTGAAAAATAATCTACAAACATCCTCCTACTGCAATCTATGGCCTATATTTCAAGCAGTATTAGCTCCTTACTCTCTGGAGTTCTGAGTCAGGCTTTTTATAGTTCACATAACCTGGATTTGTGAGTCACTATGTACAATAAATAGCATTCCTGCTGCTACCACGAGTCTTAGAGTCAGTGCCAGTTTGGCAGCCCTTAACACTGCCTCCTGACAATCACCTGAGGTTCATCTGAGGCCTCAGTGTTCACACCTCTAAAATGGTAGGGTCAGATGGGTTCACAGTTTTCTAACATTTATTTGTAATTAGTGGCATGTCTCTTGACCTTTTTACTCCAAGTGAACACTTGTCAGGAACTTAAATTTTATCTTACACCTCAAATTATGTACTTTGTTTTATTTGTTTCCAGATGAAGCAACACTGAACAGGAAAAGAGGAAAGAGCAAGTGATACAAAGCTGGTGAGAAATACTGTCCCGCCTGCACTGCATCTCATGGTTCCAGACACAGAGAAAACAGGCAGAGGGAAGAGCCAGATAAGGAAAGATCTATTTGCTCACATCATGCTCCCATCCTCTGAAGCATGTGACAAAGCCCTGGAGACACCCTGAATTTCTCTTGCTATGCTCCTTAAGCCTTGACTGGTCAGTGTGAAAAAGATGGGGCCCTGTCCTCCTACCACAGTGCCCACACTGGCCCGGACGACATGGACAATGAAGTTAATACTGAGGAAGAAATGGAAGCTGGCTGCGTGTGGTGGAAGGTTCCAGCAGAGCAAGGGTGACCACTGGGACAGTGTGGGGTCCAGGGTTAGACAGGATGCCTTTGAACAGCCATCGTTTCTCTGATTCTCTGAGAGACAGCAAAACACAAACACACATTCTCTAACTCCATATTTTTGTTTGCTTTGTTTAATTAGATCTCCCTCGCCTCATCTTGACCCCAGGTTTGAAGGATCCATTTGTTATAGGCACCTCATTTTCCATGTCTTCAGCCTCCTTTCTTTGTTTTCCCACTTTTCTCCTAGCCATGAAGGCACCTGCCATACATCTGTCAACCCCCACGGGGCCAAGTGGCAGCTCCCTCAATTCATGGAATGACTAATTTGACCCACTACTTTGGCGATGGGGCCGGGTTTCCTTAAACAAGAAAAATCACCCTGGTACTGCCTGCCCCTTTGTACCCCTAAGGCTCCAAGGGAAAGCGGATTGTTTGACGAAAGGTCGTTTCTAATGAGTCACACAAGGAGGAAGATCTGATTTTCCCAAGTGAAGTTCATGACGACGTCAGAACTCCATGGAAAGGAGCAGAAGTCTTCTCTCTGTGTGGACTCAGGTGACAGGTACCGTGTCCCTAAACTGACATCATAAAAAAGACTTCGTGTATAAATCGACTGTGTGTTAATAAAATAATATTTCTGATTCGATGCTTTTTCCCCCCTGTTAAGCATCAAGCTGTATCCTGGAGGAACAAAAATAAAAGAAGTTGATATCTACAGTGTAACTATTAAGGGGCAATTGGCTGCACTGTTATTTGGATGTAATTGGTACTGAGCATCACAATGCCCTTGTAATTGGGTCTGTACTTGTTCACTTCAAGGGTTCCATGCTATTTCCACTTGAACCCATTTTTTTGATACCGTTCAGCTCAGCAGTGCCAGCTAACTCTTGTTATGCAGTTGAAAAACCATGGCCATTAAAAATAGGATACGGTGTGATTTTGTTTTGTGGCACTGCATGGAAAATCAGTTGCTGTTCGTAACAGCTCTGTGGTTGGTTGATTTAAAGCAGGGGGGTGACTTGGAATTGACAAGCAGACGGTTTGTGAAAAGGGATATTGTGTCTTTAAGGCTTTCTGACTGATGGTGTTTAACCGCGCCACACAGCAGGCAGTAATTAGGCTGGAGCTTCACCGGGAGCTTAAAGCACCGGCTCTGGTTCTTGGTTCTCCAGAATGGTTTTATTTTTAAAGCACAGATATATATATTTATATTTATATAGGATTTGAGTACATGATCATTTTTTGAAACTGTGAGTGAGTGTGTGAGTGAGCAAATGAAAGCTGACCCCAGAGGCCCCCTGGGCAGTGTCTATGGGGACCAACCTGTGCTCACAGGCTCTTGGGAGACCAGGTGACCACCCTGGGAAGCAGCCAGAACCATGGTAAGAGGACATGATGACTGTTGGAGAAGGTCAAAGTGCTCTTGAAATAAAAGGAAGGCAGGTCGTATCATGTGACATGGTTTATTCTGGTCCAGTTCACAATGTTAATGAGACAAGTTGAAGAATGCTTTTAAGATTAATAGACAGAATACCTAATAATTTTTACTTAAGGGAGAGAGAAATGTTCCTTTGCCTCGGCTATTGTGTAGAAAAGCAACCTGAGTAAGTCGTTGGCTCAAGGAATGATTTTCATCCACCGATTTGCCACCGTATTAACCCCTCCCACCTTAAAATACCACATTGCTGTTTTGGGAAGTGTTGAACATTGTCAATTTGTTAATATTTGGTAAAGACTGAGTTTCAAGTGTTTCAGGCATTGGTTTTCACAGAGGAGCAGTTGACAAATTCTACATGGATCTTAGAAAAAATGAACATTCAATTGTTGTCAGGGTGACCACAGTTACTGTCTTCGTTATCAATCAGGCAACGTGGCTGAGTTCCAATTGTGTGCAAGATGCTGTGCTAGATGCCATGAGAGATAAAAATTGTTCTGGAATGTAATTCTGATCTATGTTCAAACTTTTCTTCCTTTTGCTAATTATATGGGTGAGTTATTCCATATAGATCTGGGTACCATTTAATTCTTAAATTGCTATATTGTTCTCTCTTCTCATTAAGTGATTTTCTTTATTTAAAACTTGTCTTATAGATTATAGTTGTGTATAGATCATAGGCATTTTTGGTTTTAAAAGATAACTCCTTGTATTTGTAAATCACTTCAGAATTTTTGATGTTTTACGTCACATTACATCGTTTGGGCCTCTCTAGATCAGAGGTGTCCAATCTATTGTCTTCCCTGGGCCACATTGGAAGAGGAAGAATTGTCTTGGGCCACACATAAAATACACTAACACCAATGGTAGCTGATGAGGTCACAGAAAAGGTCACAAAAAGATCTCATAATGTTTTAAGTAAGTTTACAAATTTGTGTTGGGCTGCATTCAAAGGCTGCACATGGCCTTTGGGCCATGGGTTGGACAAGCTATCCTGAAGGTGGTTGTGTAGGTGATATCATCACTTTTAGAAGCTCAGAAGCTGAGTTTAGAAATCAGGTTTGCTGAATCTCTGCTTTCCTCCCTATAGCATGATCATATATTCAATCCAGAATGAAGCACGTTCTAACTTAAGGGTAATGGGAACCTTGTGGTATAACTTTATCATATTAAAACATGAATTAAAAATTAAAGATAGGCCTCAAGAAGTGGATTCTGATTTTTAAAAGTTGTTTCTACTAGTCTTAAGCCAATGTTTGGCTTTTCTCTATAGAGTTCCAGACATTCAGAAGCACTCTTTTCTCTTGGTTTTGATATATATTTTTTTGGACTGCCTTGAAGATAAATTACTTTAATCTGTAGGCTAAGTTGCATTGATGTATTTATCTTTCTCAACATACTTTGTCTTAAGGTCAGTACTTCTTTGAAAGATTTGATCTAAATAAATTATAAATGTGTATCAAGATCTATTTGCTATTAGCGTAAACACATTCAAAACAGATCCTATTATTGCTTTGAAAGAAACAAAGATGAATTCCATTCTGTAGTTCAAATTTCAAATGTGTGTGTTTACTTGTATCTGTGTCTATGTCTAAATGTCAAGGTCAATATTTCTATAAATTTCTAAGGTTGGTTCATTTTGTAGTGCTAACAAATGCTCCTTGGAATTAGGATGTACAGAAGATCAAAGATTAAATTGTAATTTTTTTTCCTAAAGTGACAATGAGCCTAATTCACTGTCAGTTAATGCCAGGTGTTTCTCCCCCTGGTATTAAGTTCTTCAAAACAGTGGCTGCATAGGACACCATTCACAGAGGCTTAGTGCTGGGGAGAAAATGATTACATTAAATCGAATGCTATGAATAATTCATAACATCACATTTTGTAATCCTGGTGTTAAGCATAAAACCAGTGGTTTATTTTTCAGCAAAATGTTTTTGTATCATTTTAGATAGTGCATAATGCAAAACAATAACTGAATACATAATGCGAGGATGGTAGTGAATAGGGTCCTTAATAGTGCTTGCAGCATCATCTGGGGTGTGATCACAATAAACACATTTTGAGCCAATGCCCATGGGTGCCCAATGCTTGCTGGAATCTTCTGAGTCCAATAGAATGGCTGTCTTTTAATTTCTTTTTGAATATTACACCTGACCTTTACCACAGATCTGAAAAGTCCTTGTATATCGCTAAACCTACAAATCCTTTTGTCCTCTTTCCTTTCAGTTGACTAGGAGGGCAATTCCAATGGGGGCAACTAGCTGAGTTTTAAAATGATGTTTGCTTTTTCCAATATGGAATTGGAAATACTAGGAAAATCCATAAAGTCTGAACTTACATTCTTTGATAAAGAACTTAAATATTCTGGGATAAAATGCCACTTATTTAGCAACTCAGCCTGGTACCTATTAGAAATGTCATTTTGTATCTCTGAGACTAAATAAGTGGTTCATTGTCT
The DNA here is from genome assembly GCA_004026885.1 of Lyroderma lyra. NCBI lineage: Eukaryota > Metazoa > Chordata > Mammalia > Chiroptera > Megadermatidae > Lyroderma > Lyroderma lyra. The sequence goes on from PVJL010002942.1 coordinate 68,219, forward strand.
TATTTGAATCTTCTCCCTATTTTGTAGGGAAAACATCTTGTCTTTATAATTATCAAGGACATTGAAGGTGGCCTGGCAACCATCACGAAGCAGTTTCCAGGTCATGTGCATGGTAGCAATACTCTAACATGAGTCTGATTATTCTGCTGCATTTCAGGCTGAAATAATTGTGTACCTGGACCATCTGCGATCGCCTTTTCCAGCACCTTCCTGTGGACAGCTCCAGGGCACTCTCTGGAAGTCAGAATGGACTCCTGCTGATTCTTCCAGGTATTTGTCTTCAACGAAAGAATGGCATATGCCAGTGGATTTCAAAGCTTTTCACAAAACATCTCCACATCTGAAGTCTCAAGAGTTTATGTCAAGCATTTGTACAACTTACAACTAATTAAATATACCATCCGTGTTTCACACCATGAACACTGCTGATACTGTTGTAACCTGTATTTTTATTTATCTGAAGCAATACATTAGTAATCAGTAGCTGGTCAGCAACCTTGAAATCCAGACCTATTTAATAGTAAATATTAATTATCACTTGTATAGAAAAGAATTTATTATTAAACATTTATTCACAAAAGGATAATCCAGAAGTATGAATATTGTTTACATTTCTGTTTTTAAGATTTAAGCAGTCTGCCAAATGGGAAGATTATGATAATGTTGTTAGGAAAAAATTAAGAGAGATAGCATTTAAAAGTAAACCATAATGTTTTGCTAAGAATTTTTAATGGAAAAAATAGACAAACGTGATGACCCAATTAAAACGAGTAGAAGAGAGAACACTGCATTGGATTTGAAAATAGAAATGCTGAGATGCATGATACATGGGAGATTGAGATTTGTTCTTCTTCTATGAAGGAAATAAATGAGGGCTGTTCAGAAGAAATCCAGCCATAAATGTCTCTATTTTTCATATTACATGACTGGATACTTTTTGGACAGCCCTTGTAAATTACCTAGATCAAACTGAAAGCAGAAATCAAACTCCATAAAGGAATTAATATTCCCCTGAGGAGTGCAAATCCTATGTAAATTCAAAAGTCCTATTCCTTAACACTATGCCACAATAGGACTGTGATGAAATTTGGTTTCCTTTCCCACCCACTTATTTCTATAATTCTCTCTGAAGTTCCCAAGTTTTGATGACTGATCGGTGGTGATGATGTAATCACTTGATCACTGGAGACCAACTCATCCTGCTTTCATCCCAATGCCAATGCATAGTTGATCTATGAGAGACCAGTTGTCTCCCCTGACCAGCCTCCATTTCTTCTTACCTGGTATATGAAAACAGTAACTCTTTTTGGCATTGCCTATCAAAAACAATGGCAAAACTGTGCATAGTGTAACTCCAATTCTGCATGCAGTGAATGATGAAAATGTTGCTAAAATAAAAAATGTATTTATCCAAATAACAAATATTTCCATTTTCCCCTTTAATATGTATAACTATTCTATATTGGATGCAGCAGAACTCATAGTCCAGTGCCAATTTGGTCACTTATCAGCTGTGTGAATTTGGGAAGATCAATGAGTAACTCAGATTCTCATTTACCTGCTCATTGAAATGGGAAGACAGATGCAATCTTGGAAAAATCAAATTATATAGTACACAGGAGAATATTATATAATAAGTCACTATGGAAATAATAATTTTTAGCTATTACAGAATACATTTTTGTCAGTCAATAGATTATTATATGTACATTTTAAAAATTAATTTATTAGAAATGCAAAAAAGGGAAAAACAAAAAAAACCCCAAAACATAAGGAGGGTCATCTATATCTGTAAACAACATTTTAAGCAAGCCAAATCAGTGATGAGGACTTTCATGTGTGTCTTGCTTTCTTATACTTAAAGGTGCAACCTTGAATGTAATAAAATGTGCTGACCTGGCTATTTCCCTGCCTCCCTAGAACATATGTCAACAGAGCAACAGAAAATCAGCTATAGCAAAAAGAAGGATATTTTAGTGGAATCTTGTTCAATAATTAATCCGCTGAGTAACTGCATGAATATTTGATAAATATTTAGTCAACTATGTGTATCATGTAGCATTGGTTGCATAACAAAGAATGTGCAGAGGTGAAAAGTGCCAGTCATAGGTATAAAAGATCTAGAGATTTCAAGCTCACAAGCCAGAGATGTGTACAAATTTCCAAATAATATAAATCTAGAAATAGAAATTCATGACTATCCACACGATGCATTCTGGCAGGGTGATAGAAGACCACTACCTTGCTCTCCACAGCTCTTTTAAAGTGTATTTGGCATCACATTTAAATTTAATAGCTGTTTGCCTGTTCACATGTGTGAGGCAAAATATTCTGATGCATACATGAAATAGAATTGTGAAATAACAGCCTTGTGTCCTCTTGAAATTCATACTACAGGGTTAGGAAAGCATTGGTGGGCTAGCCACTGCGGTACGCTGAATGGAATCAGAGTTTGCTTCAGCATCTACAGACTGGGCGCTTGACTTCAGCTTAATAAACATTCATTAGTTCCCTAGGATGTTCCGTGCACTGTGCACAAAGACAAGAGAGGCTAATGTGTGAATCTTCTAAGGGCAGAAAATGTGAAAATTAAGTCTGTGTGGCAAAACTAAGTAAATAAAAACAAGAGGATGATCTTTGATGTCTGGAAAGATCATATTTTGTAATTAGAACTGAAATGTTTCAATTTTCTGAGCTGGCTAATCACCCAGAAATTGTGTTCTGACATGAATTCTTAGTGAAATCCTCACAAATTCTTCCAAACCTCTCTGGAGAGTCCCCCATCTCCTTTTGTAGTAGTACACACCCCAATTCTGTTAGTCCCAGGTCTGGGGCTTTCACAGGGGGTGGGGACAGAAGGGGGGGTGGTGGCTGCTCCTCTTGGCACCCCCTGCTGGCCAGAGCAGCACTAATGATGGCTCCAGTGAGGCCTCATCTTCTCTCTTCCGGCCTATATGAATCGTTGCCATGGCAGCCACAGCTATAAAAAGAAAGGGAGCCCAGGGGCTGCAGCTTGTGGAAGAAAAAGATGACCCCAAATGAGGCGCAGGAATGGAATGCCTCTAGGATTTTCCCTCTGACACAAAAGATTGGTCTTGCAGGAAACTGTTCTACCTGGATATCATCACAGGAACCACGTTCTGTTCATTAATTATGGTTCCTTGTCCGCATCACCTTACTTCAATTCTCTGTTTGCCTATATACTCTTTCATTACACACGACCAATTAAATGAAAATAGACTGGACAAAGGCAAACAGAGGACAGTAAGAAATGTTTGTTTGTTTGTTTCTTTTGTTTTAAATAATAGAAGCAATTTATGGATCGGAAAACTTAAGATTGTTAAGGTAGCAATGCTCCTCAAATTGACCTACGGATATAATGCAATCAGAATTCCCTCTGGCATCTCCATAGAAGTTGACAAGCTGATTCTAAAATTCATTATATATAAAATTCATATAGAGTTGCAAGGGATTCAAAATAGCCAAAACAAGCTTGAGAAAGAAGAAAAAATTGGAGTACTCACACTTTCTGACTTCAAAACTTAAACAACAAAGCAATGGTAATCAAGACCGTGTGGTACCAGCATAAGGATAGTCACATGGATTGATGGAATAGGATTGAGAGCCCAGAAATAAACCCATGTACCCATGGTCAGCTGATTTTCAACAAGGGTATCAAAACCATTGAATGGGCAAAAAAATGGTCTTTTGGATAAATGGGTGGCCACATGAAAAAGAATAAAATTGAACCCTTACTTCACACTAGATACAAAAATCAACTCATAACAGATCAGACACTCAAATGCAAGAGGTCAGACACTGAAATGCAAAAACTAAAACTATAAAACGCTTAGAATAAAATATGGGAGTAATATTTATGACCTTTGATTTGGACTCTTAGATATGACACTAAAACATAAGCAACAACAAAAAAAATAAATTGGAAAACATCCAAATTAAAAACATTAGTGCACCAAAAAACACTATCAACAAAATAAAAAGACAATCTAAAACATAGGAGATGATATTTATTAGACTTGTACAAGAATATTTAAAGAACTCTTACAACTCAATAATGAAAAGACAAATAACCCAGTTAATATGGGCGAAGTTCCTAAATAAACATTTCTCCAATGAAGATATAGGAATGGCCAGTAAGCACATGAGAAGATGCTCAATGCCATTAGAAACCCGGGAAATGCAAATAAACATCCCATGAGCTCTCACTTTGCACTGACTAGGACATCTAGAATAAAAAAGAAAGTGTTGGTGAGGATGGGTAAAACTCAGAACCCTCACATGCTACTTGTGGAAATGTAAAATGATTTGGTCACTTTGGAAAACAGAATAGTGATTCCTTAAATGATTAATATAGACCTACCATGTGACTCAGAAATTGTACTCCCAGGTATGGGAGTACAATGAAATGAAAAACACTCATATATCCACACAAAACTTTTACAAGAATGTTTATGGCAACATATTTAGAATAGCTAGAAACAACCCAAATGTCCATCAACTAATGACTGGATAAACAAAATGTAGCATATCCACACAATGGAATGTTATTCAGCTGTAAAAAGGAATGGGGTACTGATACATTCTACAGCATAAATGAACCTTGAAAACAGTACTAAGCAAAAGAAGCTATACATAAAAAGCTACATATTTTATGATTCTATTTAAATAAAATGTCCAGAATAAACCCGTTTATGGAGAGACCAAAAAGATAAGAGTTTGCTTAAGTCTGGAGGGGATGGAGGATAAACAGGTGACATTACACAGTGTCTTTTGCAATGATAAAAATGTTCTAAAATTGTCTGTGGTGATGTTTGCACATGTCCATGCACATGCTAAAAACCATTGAAAAGTACATTTAAATATGTGAATTATAAGGTATTTAAATTATATTTCAATAAAGCTGTTAAAAAATGAAATTTATATTTTTACAATATTAGAATCAGTTTATAAGGAGAGAGGGCCAAACTGTTGTCTGCATGCTTCCACAACCTTTCCACCGACCTCTTCTTTGGAGCTCCTTTGTTTAGGAGCAGCTGCCACCCCTACTACCAGCCAGAGGGGCTGGAATCCTTAGTTCCTTTTGGTGTTTTCAGATGCAGAGGGCTGTCGTTGGCATTTGATCTCTTCTTATCTAAAAACTCCCAGTTTCCTTGGTGTGAAGCTCTGTGCTTTCAAAGAAAACGTTCAGTTTATTTAATAAACTAATCTGAATGAACAGATAAGAAAAGGCTAGAACTCCTTCTGGTTCACATCACTTCCCAAATGCGGTAGATTTGAAATATGGCCTCTAAAGACTGTGGGACTAGAGCCTAAAATTTGTCTCCTGTGCCTGTCTCTAAAGAGACAAGAAAAGCTAAAAGAACACACTTTTCAAGTCTCCCTTGCAGCTAGAGGTGACCCTGTAACACAGTTTATATGTAGGCTGATCAGATGTATCGCTTTAAATGGTATGTGTAGTCAGTCTACTGACACCTTGAATTTAGCCCAGTGAGACTAGGCTGACCACGTGTACCATTTGAAATGGGACAGGACCGTTGTTTTCTGTCCCTTTTCAAATGGTACATTTGGTCAGCCTATTTATATGAGATGTAGGCTGAAGTGAGCTGGGGATTTTGGGTATGCCTTTGCTTTCTTGATCCAAGAGGCACACAGCTGGCATGGACAGCCTTTTTCCTTTTATCTTGCCTTGAAGGGTAGATGTGAGTGATGGCACTGCAGCATCCATCTTGTAGTCATCTTGTCACTCTGATCATGAGAATTACAGAGATACTGACTCTGACATCTGTGAACCACTGAACCAACGTTAATAGTCACCTGTCTTCAGATTTCTTGGGAGGAAAGAAGTGATTTACTTAAGCTCCTCTTAATCAGGAGTTCTGGAACTGGCAGGTGATAATAATCCTTACTGAAGAGTCATCTTTTATATTTGATGCCTATTTCAAAAGGGTAGTAAGAATTTCTGGTTTTATGTTGGAAGAATTAGAATAGACAGAATAGTAACAATGTTTTGGGAGAGATGGAGTTATGTACAGACTCCCTAATGTAATGCACTTTATGTTTGCATAAAGTATAATTCTGGGCAACCCTAGAATTATGATAGCTGTTTCCTTAATAATTTAACTATGTAAATCTATTCCATGTGAGTGTAAGGGAGTGGAAAGAGGACTGAAGCTAGACTCGAAAGGCTGAAGTCAAATCCTGACTATTCCAGTGGTCCCTTTTCCTTGCCATAGAATCGTGCTTGAAAAATAGTAGATACTTGATAAATGTTTTTCTAAGAATAATGGACGTGTTTCATAGATACACATGTCGCTCGATTCAGATTTGAAAGAAAAGACATGCTATCCATACAAATCACAGAACCATGAACTCTCAGGTAGAAAGAACAATTGCATATGAGGACACCAGGCATTTGAAAATATCAGCTCACCAAGACATAGCTTTTGCTCTTATTGTCCAGTGTAAACACTAATGTAAAAGTAGACTGACTTTGAGGAAGTCAGGGAAAATCAGAGATGAAAGATGACAGGATTACGGCAGCTTGACGTAGAAGAGTGGTTGTCCATGGTGAATGCGTGTTCAGGCCACCCAGGAAGATTGTTGAGCACAGCTGCCAGCTCCACACTCACACACATGCTGATCTGACTGGTGTGTGTGAGGCCCAGTCAGAATCATGGGAACCTTCTTCACATTATTCTGATATGCAACCAGGATTGAGTGTCACTAGCACAGGAAAAAATTATGGAATTGGGAAAAGGTGTAGGTATCCTGATGTGTGACTGTTCACTCCTTGACTCTATCACCTGGGGCAGATACCGTCTTTAGCTTCAGTTTCTTCACCTGTTAAAAGGAGGGTAAAAACACCTACTTCATAAATATGTGAATATTAAATGAGATGACATAGCTATCACTAACAAAAAACAGTTGTCATGTAATTTGTGTCAACTGCTGGAGGACACCCAATGTGCTCCCTATTGACGCTTTATTGCAGGTCATAAAGAAACCTACAGCCATGGGGATTAGTGAGAGAGGGAGGACACCCAGATTTGGGCCCAAGTGTTTCTCTCTGGCTTTTGGTGGCACACTAACATTATTAGTAGCAGCATCTTTGTTTATGTAATCCTCTATTTTTTATTTTTTTCTTTTTCTTTGCTGAAAATACACAGTTCTTTCAATAAGCTACATGGAAAAGAATGTAGGAATAATCTAAAGCCAGGTGCACGTCATCTTGAGTCATCCTGGTTATAAGATGCTTGGTTTTAGTTTTAAGAAACGAGTACAGATTTTATTATTATTATTATTTTTTGCAAGATTCCAGGCCCTAGAATTCCATTGAAATTTTCCTAGCATAATAATTAATATAATGCTAGGCATGTAATCAATGCTCAAGAAATATATTTTTAATTGAGTTGAGATTTGCGATTTTTTTTTTCTGACAGTTTTGTTTGCCTCACTGTTTCTACCTGGTAGTCTTCCAAGATTTACAGATGAATGCTTTCCTCAGCAGTCAAAATCAGATAACTTTTGTTCACAGCAGCAATGCTAGGTCCCTGACCCTTTGCTGTTTAACATTAATTTGACTATTTGGCCTCATCCAGTTGGTTCTTTAAAGCCTAGTTCACTCAGCCGTTTTGTTCCTGGTTTGAGGCCATCTGGGATGTATTCCTTCTTCCCTATTTATGTTTTTGTATATACATTGTCTCCAAACCTCAAACTATCTCTGGGATCATCACTTATTTTCTCTTCTTTCCTTTTCAGAAGAAGAGCCCCTGCGCCCCCATTTCTGGGTCTAAAGTTCTCTTGTGGCTCTCCCAACTTTCCCTCCTCTGCCTTCACCTCTGGGAGCATCAGCTAATTTCTTCACAGCAGAACATTTAATATGTCTCTTTTTCATTGCTATCTTCTCTTGTGACTTCAGATGTACTCAGTGTTCTTTTATTTTACACACACACACACACACACACACACACACACACACACACACACTCAACATCACTAAAAGTTCTTTCAGCCCCGATACCCACCTTAGGCTATTCCATTCTTCTTTCTTCTTGATATATTATTGTCTTTGTTCTTTTTTCCCACTTTTATGACTCCTCCTATTCCCTTTCTTTTCTCATTTTATTTCTTTCTTTGTCCAGAGATGGATGAAAGTCACACGATTCAATTCTTATTTATTTACTTTTCTCTCTCCACATCTTCTTGTAGGTTCGATTCATCCTGCTATGTCAAATACCTCACGTACAGTTCAGTTCTTATTCATTCATGCTCATTTACCTCCTTGCTCTTTTGAAACACAAAGTCATAACCACATGCATGACCACGAGAAAAAAATTAATGGCCTCTCTCTTAAGACGATTTTCTAATCTTTAGTCCTACTGCCTGCTGGACATGATCACAGCCTTCAACAATAAGTCAACAATCAAGTTAGTTCTCTTACTCACTCACCACCCTAACCGCCCCCCCAAAAAACAATATTTCTACCAATGCATTATCATTCCCTTTGTGCCTTTGACGTGGTTGCTTGGATTCACCCTTTATCAGTTCCTCTTCTCTTCTTCTCTTTCATCACACTCATTTCTTTTTCTTCTCCCTGTGAACACTCTAGCATGAACATCTGTCTGTAGTAGTATAAGAGCCTCTAACTGGCTTTTTAGCCAAAATCTCATGTTTGTCTTCTGACCCACATTTTCCAACTTATTTTTCCCTGAAACCATAAACGATATCTTCTATTCAGAAGTATTGTTAATATTTATTACAATACAATAATACCACAAACTCTTTAACCAATCAGTCAATACTCTCTATCTTCCTTCTTTTTTCCATCTACATAAACCACGGAATCCGGGTGTTCATAATTTCCAGATTTGTCAAATATACTTCTGCATCTTTCTGTCATGAGCTAAGCCTACCCTTCCTTGTAGTCCAGGTGCATGTCTCTGGTAACCCCAGTCCTCATTAGGGACCCCATCATTACCTGAGTCTGAGAGCACTTACCGGGTGGCACACTGGTTTTCAGTAAGCACCTTGCACATTGATGGCTTAGTATATTCCCTCTGGGCTTCCCATGCCTTTCCTGTGTGGCAGGAGGCTTGGGCCCAGTGCTGGCTGAAGGCACTCTGGGCCAGGTTGGCTCCATTGCCCTTCCTGCCCTCCCTCAGGTGTGTGTTAGGGGGTAGGCCTCAGCACCTCATTGGCCTGGACAGCTCCTCCTGGACAGCTCCTCCTGGACAGCTCCTCTAGAACTTGAGTGACTTCGCCAGGCGTTGAGGTCAGGAGACATGCTGCGGTCTTTTCTGGGAGCCAGAAAAAGGAAATGCAGTGTCTCTGAAACAGAACCTAACCCCTTGCTGGTGGGGAACACGTGTGCGCATGATTGCAATAGGTGGGCTCTCCAAGGACGTTTTTCTATGAGCCAGACAGTGCAACTCAAACAAATATTTGTTGGTACTGGTGCTTTTTCATTTTTAAACTTCAAGTAGCATTAAAAGCGAAACATAAATTGTGAACATTGCTGATTAGCCTCTTGAAATGACTGTTTTCCAGAGTGAATAATAATGAGTGTTTTGCTGATACACTGATAAAGTAGAAAAGTGAAAGAGAGAGAGCTAGAGAGAGGGGGGAGAGAGAGGAGAGAGAGAGAGAGAGAGAGAGAGAGAATTATATTCTTTCTTTAGATGCTTAAAAAGGAAGAACTAAAGTATTTGAATTATTTGTGTTCCTCAAACACAAGCAATATAGTATTTTACTAAAATAACATGTAAGGCCTGAAAACAATAAACACATTAAAATGCTTTGATCTGCTCTTGTGCAGTGATCCCATTTTATCTACTGCAGGAATGACTCCTTTATTCCCCTATTTTTGTAGTCAGTGCTGCCCAGGAACTCCGTGCTTATCTAGTCCTGGCAACTGACAGTTAAAAGGTACACATTTGCCTGTGTTAATTGTACAGGGAAGAAAGTCAGCGGAGAAGGGTTTTAGGAGGAGAGCAGGGGAAGACTTCTTTGCCTGTGGCAGCTGCTTAGCTGAATCCTGTCTTTCTCTTCCCACACGTCTCTCCCTAGAACGTTTTTCTTCGGTTGGGCTAGAATGCATTTTCTCTTATCTGCCCCCACTCTGTTACACTTACTGGCTATTTCCTAATCTGAGGGCAAGCCATCAATTTCGTTTCCTGATTTCTCATAATTAAACTGGAAAAAGATCCACTGCCCAGGGCCCCTGAATAAAACCCACCGCAGCAACGTTATCTTCCCACTTCGCCCTTGACCCTCCAGGGCTGGGGGGCCCGGCTGGGCCCTTCTGTCGAGGGGCCCTGACGTGCCGGTCCGGTGACAACGCCCAAGGCCCACCATGTGGGCTGTGAGCCGCGCTGCCCCACCAGCCAGCCCTCCAGAGCAACCCACTCTCTGTGGAAGGACATGGCAACACACGGCCGTCTTTTCGCCTTTCTTTTAAGCATCAAACACCAGGAATTTATACATTCTCTAGTTGACTAGGCACTTTCCTCAGTGGCCAAGTGGTGCAAACACACATGAATCCTACAACATTTCAGTTTGATGGGGAGTGATGGTACACCTCCTGGCTTTTTGTCACTAGGAGCTGCTTTTATTGGCGCTCTCCTCTGGGATTTTAACATCCAACCGTGAATGATAAGTCATCTCTCCCTTTATCACCCCAAAAGAAAATGTGAGCACTTTATGCTCAATGGGGGTTGGGGGCGGGGGTATAATTAATTCATGGTTTTACCATGCAGGGACCTAACTAGACTCTATCTCTAGGAAATAAATGACATCCCAGGTGGTAATATGCTTGCTGCTTGAATGACTTACTTTCTCTGCTTTCTTTGCCTAATCACCCTCCTGACCTGGGTGTCTGACCCCCGTCTCACTGCTCCCCCAGGATTCGCTGACTTAACAGCGATCCTTAGGTATTCTCGAGAAGTACACACCACGTTATGCTCGCTTTCAGAAGCTGTTATGGCCGCTTTTAAGGCTTATTAATCAATATGAAATCTCGGCCTTAGGATAGCTGTTTCTATATACAAGTTCTTTGACTCATTTAGAAATATTAATGTATTTTCTTCACAGTTCTGTTAAGTTTCATGAACACATATATTTGCTTAGTTTAAAATGTATGAAAATATAGATTTACAGAGGGAGCTAGTGAATTGGATGGAGTAGCTAATTGGTAATCATATAAATGAAAGTATAAACAAGATGCAAAATAAGATGTTTATTATTAAAGGCTATTTTAATTTTATAGGTAGATATAGTTCAATTATTCTGGATAACCCATACCTGGGTATGAGGAGAAGACTAATTTTAATGTGAAGACTAATTTTAATGTGAATTAAATATAATCAATTTCAGAGTCTGTACATATATGCAGTAATATATGCATGTACTGATGAATGGAGTTTTAAAACTATCTGATTTAATTTATTCCTAATCTACTTTTAATCTTTTATTTAGTGGTAAATCTAGTTTTCTCTGATGTTGATGCTAATCTAAGAGTAGGAAACAAAAGGCTTTCATTGATTCTCTGTTTTTTAACAGTTTGAACTTCAACATGCAAATACCCATGCCTTTTGTGGCTTATACACTCTGATTTATTTCTAATTGGCAGAAACTGCTATGGACATTGGTGGTTTGGGCTTGTCCCATGAAGGAAACAGTCACCTAACACGTGCTGTTGCTTTTTAATGTGGGCATACATTTAAAATCCTCTCCCCCCACCTGGAAAGGCAAAATGCACTTAGCTTTGAGCCGAAGGAAGCTGAGGCTGAAGCAGGCATCCCCTAGATCACACAGGCATTAGCATACACCGTCATTGTCCCCAATGCTTCCCACAGCAGCTGTATGTAATAAAACAAGCCGCGTCAAATAGGCAAGCCTGTAATATTAGGTACAATCTAATTTCAGTTTGGTTATCATATAGTGTTCATTTCCCTAAGGGAGGGAAAAAATTAGATTTGTAAGCTTAAGATTCCAGCTGAAGGAGTAGAAGGTACCAAAGGCTTCCCTCTGCCTTTTATTATTCACTTTATGAATTAGCCTTAGTTTACTTGTTTCCATCGGTGTAGACATATTTCTGAATACGATTAGCATAGCAATCAGCGCTGTTCTCAGGTTATTGAATGGTGTGTTGACTTCCGAAATAAATAGATATGCAGTGTGAAGGGCGAGCTGTCACTTTAGGAGAGCTTTCCTGATCTAAATTAAAAGGTACTTCTAATTGAAAACTAATAGCAGGCGGGTTAGCGAGACAATGAAACTGCTCGGTCCCTTTCAGTGTTCACAGGCCCCTGTTAGTGAATGCAGTAGAAAAAGGAAAATGAAAATATTAAATTACAAATTGCAATTTAAGTAGCAATATTAAATTATACCTAAATGGCCATATTGCGGCGAAGCAATTTTAGATGCTTGATTTAAAGACTCTCGGTGCATTTGAGTTTTCACTATTATATTCTGATTTATCTGTTTTATCACTTAATATATAATTTTATGTTTACACCCGCAAATGTGTCTTTACCTATGAAATAAGAAATCCGTCCTGAAAGACTTTTGATTTTGTACTTTGCTTCCGAATCAGCGTTGCGTTAGTGTTTGTGTTTCTTTTACCACACCTAAGGGGATACATCAGCACTAGGGAACCTCAAAATCAAGACAATTTTATAGAATCTGACATAATCACTCACGAGTTGTCCAAGTAAAATACTTTCAGAAATTAATAACCACAATTCAATTACAAATTTAAGTGATAGATGAAATTATTAGCTATTTCAGTTACATGAATAGCTACCAGCTGCCTAAGTCTATATATTTTGGTCCTTTAAGGGTTAACAATTGAGGCCTGTCTATAGCTCATTTCTATAGTAACAGCAAGACTGAGACTTTTTATGGGCACCTAATAATTAGAAAGTGCTAGAAGGTATAACAATATAATGAATCAAAACTGATAGACTTGTGGGTTTCCATAGAAACATGTATAATTATGATAATCGGTCCCTGGCGTACCCTCAGAATCGTATACATTCAGTTAAATGCAATAAACATTAGGCACTATTTAGTGAGCTGTGATGCAGATTAACAGTGTGAGATACAGGGAAGCTATGAATAAAATTGCTGTACAGTTTATCTCAAACTAATTTCCCAGATTGCTTTAATAGATGTAGTGTGTGGATGTGAAAAATTGGAAATGTATTTTTGTTAGTGGTGAAGCTAACAAAGATAATATTTCAGAAAGTGGCTGACGGACTGTTAATTTCAGTGCAGATCGAAATGGGCAGCAGCACGTTTTCCGGTGTGGGATCCCAGAGCCCTCGGAGCAAATGGTGGATGGGGCCTCCCTTTGCTGATTTATTTCTAAAGTAAATTGTAAATCTTTTTATGGTGGTCCATCATTTTTAACCCTTTCCTCCCCCTTCTCCATCTCCCCATCTTAGGGATACTTTTCACAGCCCTGTTATGGAGAGAAGAAATCATATATGTGCATGTTCTCCTTTGCTCTGACCCTGGAAAAGGCAACAATTCCTACAGGCTCTTTTGAATCTCTAGGTTTTGTTTTTCCTTCAACTTCTAGATTTCAAATGTGGTAGACGTTAGCACCAAAAGGCTCATGACACAGCCAGGATTCCATTGTAAGGTGGTGCAAATAATTGTGCATGCATTATGTGTGTGTGTGTGTGTGTGTGTGAGAGAGAGAGAGAGAGAGAGAGAGAGAGAGAGAGAGAGAGAGAGAGAGAGAGAGAGAATTGTGGGGGCCATGAGGGAGGCAGGGTTACAGGATGTTAAATATTCAAGATTTATCCCTGTTTCCTTACTGAGAAAATAACACACCAATTTGGAAGATTTCAGACTGTTTTGGGGAGAAATAAAGGGGCTGGATAAGGTGATGTGGGATGGGAGCTATGTGAGAATATTCTAACTTGTAGGGCAAATGGAAAAGCTTCTAAGCTCCCGTGTGTCACGCAGTCAGGCAGTCAGGCACATACTGGTATAGATTATCTATCAATATTGCCCTTTTCTGACAAAGCTCATGATAACCTCTCAAGCACATTTTACGAGAAGAATGCGAATCTCCCCTGAAGCCCATGGGATGAGAATGGAGACAAACACGTGTGAGATCTGAGAGCCCTTAGTCAAGAGTCAGCTTCAGGATGAAATTACACAAATGTACCACATTATTTCTTGTAATAACTTTAAAAAATAAAATAAATGAAAGCCTTTTGGGAGAGAAATGTGTTCTCAACTCGCTTCAAAGCTTCTCTTCAATGTGACAGTTTAGCTGGGTATGTCTTTTCTTCTGACTTTGTGCTGCCGCAATAGTCCTCCCAGGAGGCCTTATAGAGTCACACAGTGCAGATCAAGCCTTTCTCCTCTCCTTTGTGATTGTGCTACTTTCTAATACTGTAATGGTGTTCTACAGAAGATTCCAGTTCCTGCTTAGTGGGAGTTGAAGTGTTGGGGGTGGAAGAGGGAGGGCGGCCATGTTGTCTCTACAAGCGTTAACTTTTCACCTGTATTTCTAGTATCCCTTGTCTTCCAAAGACCTATGGAAAAATTTCTCATTTCTCTCTCTCATCCATAGCCAAAATATGCATATTAATAGGGTGGTAAACAAAAACATGATATATAGCCTTTCTTCTTTAAGGTTCACTTCACATAGTTGATCTTTTATTTTAATCCAACTTTAGCTTCTCCCTTCACAATTGAGTGCAGGGATATTTGGCATGTACCATTTATCCCAGCATTTATGGTATCATTCCGCAATGTCTAAACATTTTTATACCTTGTTTATATACACATATGTGGATATATTAATGAATTATTCCACAATTAAACAGCCAGGATCTACTTAACAAGCACAAACACATATGCACACATAACACACTTTAACATTATTACATTCTATTTGTGGGTTTGTACATGTGTGAATGACAATGCAACCTCAGATTATTGTTTTTACAAGACTCCTACAGTATTTATTATGGTAAATTATTATTACTAGGCAATCTCATGCCATTTTTATCTCCACAAAGAATCCTAATTTCTCTGTACAAAAATGAGAAACAAAACCTTTCTGACATTGGAAGACACACTTATGCATATAGATAAATTGGCTGAATCAGAAGCTCATATTCACATTTAACAAACATTGATTAAATGTTAATTATATTCACAGCACTATTAATATTATATGGAGCTATAAAAGTATATATTATGATACTATCTATTCATGTACATATTTATTTACAAATACCTGGATGTTTTGTTGCTAACTAGTTCAGTAAGAAATGTTGCACACAGGTTTAAATAAAACAAATTTATAAGTCATTTATTTATCATTTCAACAAATATATAAAGTGCCCACTATGTGACAGAAAAAATTCTCTCTGATGGAAATTCAGCACTAAACAAAGTTTCTGCCTTCTTGTAGCTGGCATTCTGTGGCAGAAAGTTAAAAACAAAGAAGCCAATATATATATATCAAGTGATGATAAATGTTACGAAGTAAAATAAACAGGGGAAACACAGATAGGCTAAGGGAATATTTTAGACTTGCCTGATAAATCTGAAAATTAAGAAATGCCCAAGTCCTAAAGTATATTATATCCAGACACCCAAGTGTTAGTAATCACTGGGGACTATTTCAAAAAGGAAGGAACAAAACTAACATTTGTTGACTATTGAGAAGGCGTTTGGTGCCACGTTAAGCTGTTTTCCACCCTCAGCCAGTCATTTACTGCTTATATCTGCCTTGAGAGGTAGGCAGGTATTAATTATCATCTCTATTTTACAAGGAAGGAAGGTGAAAGGCAGTTGCCAGCCCAAGGTCACACAGCTGATACTCCGGGCTTGAAACCCAGCTCGTGTCATTTCAAAGCTCGTGCTGTTAGCAGCATCGTGACTCCATCTATTAACAACAAAGAATAATTTGCAACTTCAGCATCACACAGAAATACATCTAGCGCTCTTTATTCTTTTTATAGTTCCAGAAGTCTGCTTCTCTGAGAGAGGAAGGGAGTAATAACAGGATGGGACACATGCTAACCCCACCACACACTGCTTTACTGAGGGACTGCTTTTCCCTACTGGTCCACACACACCTATTATTCTAGACTTTCTTACTCAGATCCTTGGGGATTTGGAAGGTAGAAACACTTCCACATGACTAAATCGTGGCTGCTTATTTTTAGCTGAGAACTTCTCTGAAGATCCTTTCACATTTTTCTCTTAGGCTGCATGTTTTGCCTTTAAAATGAAACAGTCTCTGTCCTTTAAAACTTATGAAGAATTTTAGAGTATTGTTGATTGAAGGATCCTAGCTCAATTATTTTGATTGAATGTACCAATATTTTGATCAAAGAAAAGAAATGTGATTTTTGTCTAAACGTATTTACAGGTTGTTTGGTTTAGTTGAATGGTCAGTCTTAGCAATATTGTTCAGCAAGATTTTTATAGAGGAGTCTGGGGTTGGTCTGTTCATCAGGCTTTAGAAAACAGCGATGATAGTTTGCAGCAGCATTATAGGGAGACCAGCAATTTTTATTTGAAACATGAAGATACATGTGCATTTACAATGTAGAAAGTAATTATGCTGTACATGTGCAGCACATCTCCACATTTGCACACATAATCCTTGCCGCTAGGACTGAATCAACCACCTATGATTGTTGGATAATATTGTTAGATTTCAGTAATATTTTTGGTTTCCTTGATTCAAAATATTAAATGGTATGATGAAAAAGTGCAATATAATGTAACATGCACATTCTCTTCCTTTTGGGTTTTATCTAATCATCACTAATGACTGCTTTGGTGATGCAGTTAAAATTAACTAAGGTTTTGATAGACTTGATTAAGTAAATGGTTCAGTTTGATGCTCTGACCATCTGATGCTTTAGAAAAGTCTAAACTTCTCTATTAGAGTGGGTAGCTTCAGGTGTACATGAGGAATAGAATAGGTCTTATTCAAGAAAACATTCTCAACATGGATTTTCTGCTTTTAGTTTTAAATCTTTTCTAAATGGAGAAGCATGAGAAAAGTAAGGATTTCTGATTGTTTTGCTTACGATTTTCTCTGTTGTCTTATGAAAGCCACATTCTCTTATATCTACTTATTTTTTCCATTTCTAGAACTTGAAAACAGAAAGCTATTTTATAGAGTTGCTGTATGTACCAATTAATTCCCATGATTAGCATAAGTCTGCATATGAATATTTGTAAAATTATGCTTGATTACAACATTCTATTCTCTTTGGTAATTTGTTAAATGAAAGTATTGTTTCATAGGAGAGATTATCTAATACAGAATTTTCTCTTTGGGCCAAGGATGGCTACCCTGACTGAGGACTACTGGTATTTTGTCAGTCTTCTTGGTAATGTCTACTGTTAACCATTCAGTCAATGGCAACTAGGCAAGTATAGATAGTATCGTTGATGCTAAGTTAGATGCAAGCACCATGATAGACTCTTGGTTCTCTAGTTGTAGACTGGTTACCTATTTGATCACACACTATTCCAATTATGCACACACAGCCCTCAATTAATAAAAACAAACCTATTATTGAAAAAGTGGTAGTGAATGGCCAACTATCTTACAGTATGTTGGGTAAACAATGGTACCTCCAGCCATTCAGTGGAATCTTATTCAGCCATTAAGAGACATGTTTTAGATACACAGTTGATGACTCAGTAAGATGTACATTATGTGTTATTGCATAAACAATGTAGATTAAAATAAAAGGCAAAGTACTGGCACATATATTTATAAAGAACAAATAATCTGGACCTAGATACCCAAATGTATGGATAGTAGAATCATAGGTGATTTTTTGAAAAATTTCCCACATTTTTCTGAGTTTTCTACAGTAAGTACCCATTACTTCTATATTAAAATATGGTTTTGAAAATAATCAAAATGTTTTTCTATGTTATAAAACTATCATATATGCACATATATACAAGTGCAAGAAAAAAGGTGAAATGTTATATTAACAAAGATTATCTTTGGATTATGAGATTCTGTTTGGTTTCTTTGTTCTTTCCTATAAGCTCTAGATTTTTCCCAATGCACAACTTTTATAATCAGAATAAAAACATTGTCCAAAAAAGCAAAAAGGAAGCAGCATATTTTCTAATAGCAAGTAGAAGACATTTATCCCAGTAGATGTCCCAGAATATGATGATCCCACTTCCAAGCCCTCCCAGTAGATATTCATGTATCAAATCATGTGTGATTACTATTAGGTCATAAAACCATTTTGACCATGTCTCCTAATACTGTTGGCTGTTGGATTTGTATGAGTCAACATTATCCTTTATTTTTAAAAGTCATGTAGATCGTAGTAAAGTTCACTTTGTCCTACACTGTCGGACTCCTCTTTCTTGGGGCAGGAGATTTTTGGCTTTTTTTTTTTCGAATGTGCATGCACCTTTGCTTCCTTTTCCCCTTGCGGGTGCCATCGGTCATCTTGGCAGGAGTTTGTCCCTAATCATTGCTGCTGACGTTCGATGCAATTACTGATATGAAGCATTGGCTTTTCCGGACTGCACACTCCAGTTTCTCCTTCATGTCACTGCAAGGTGATTTGAAAACCACTAACCGAGTCCCATGCCCCACCTGCCCACACACGTACACAATACAAATTTTAAATGAGCCCACGGAGCCCCCTGAAAGTGAAGAAAGGGAAACGGGCCCAGTTTTAGGGGGTCTGAGCGGGCCAGAGAACAAAGATTCATTAACTAATCCCGGTACACTGAATGTAGTAAGATCATTAGTCACTTTTTGTTTCCTCCTGAATTGAGATCCACTAACACTTTGTCTCAGTTTTTGATACATATCAAAAAATAAAAATCAAATGAAAATCAGGCGAGGAATCCATTTTTTTGAAATAGCAATTGTTTTGACACTTGGGTCCATGTTCTCATAAACAATAGCAACAAAATGAATAAATAGAGCACTGGAGACATAAGAACTGCCAAATTTGTTTGATAATAGTTACAAAGGAAAACTAAATTAACACTCTTATACCCTAGTAGTGCAGACACAATTTAAAAATAATCTTCCTCCTAAAACCATGCGCTTCTCCATTTTATAAAAAAAAGGTACATTTCCCCTTTGTGTCTCCTCTTACCTGCTAGGACAAAACTCGAAGCATTGCATTCCCTGTTTTCACTGACACATTTGATTGAAGTCATTGTATGAAGACGAGTCCGAAGAAGTCAATGCCGACGGCCACAGAGCCCTCCCCACTCCTGTCAGCCCTTCCTCTGATTTCTGTGACTGTACTTCCCACTGGGGCTCAGATCAGAGGCCGTGCCTACTTCGTACAATCAAGATACAAACTGTACTACATTTAATTTCTTGAAGCGTGGCAATTATTGCTAATTATCATCTGGCTCAGTCATTAATGACTGGTGGCTGTGAACTAACTTCCTGTATCCCCCAACCCTGTGGCTGCAGAGGAGCTCAGAGTGTGCTATTTGGAGGTGATTTCATATTGAAACACCAACAAAGGCATTATTACACTGGAAGTAGGCTGACTGGGCGTACCATTTGGGACAGAAAACAATGCTACTGTCCTGTTTCAAACGGCACATGTGGTCAGCCTCATCTCACTGGGCTACATTGAAGGTGTCAGGAGGCTGACCACATGTACCCTTTGAAACAGGACAGTACCATTGTTTTCTGTCCCATTTAACATGACACGTCTGGTCAGCCTAACTGGGGGAGACTAAGAGAAACAATCAACCCGGGTCTTCTCCTTTACAGTGTTATTTCTTGATAGATTGATCCAAGAATTTATTTTGCATACTGACTATGCTGCCTCAAATTAGTATTTGGGTACATTCAGTCATTGTCCCATTTTGAATTTCTTCCCCTTTCCTTTCTTCATACTCCCATCAGCCTACAATACTTTTTATCTGTAAAGGAAGGGTCTAGTGTTAGTTCTTATTCAAGTCAAATAACATAATACTACTGCCATTGCTACTAGTCACAGTAACTATCACAATAATAAGTAGTAATGATAATTATTATGATATGCCAGGGACTGTTTTAGATAGCCATTCAATTCTTACTTCAATAAAATAGGTCCTTTTATTACCCTAACTTCTTGCTGAGGACACTGAGGACTAGAGAAGTTAAGGCACAAATCTAGCAAGAAGCAGAGCTGCAATAGAAACCAAGCAGTTGGCCTCTTGAATCAATACTTTTCATAATTCATTACCACCTCTCAAGGTTAAAGTCTCAAATGTAGTGCCTTGTATAGAATTGGTGCTTAACAATTTTCTGTAGATTGGATCTAATCCTCCACATTATTACACACACAGAGTCCTCATTACCTGTAGCGATAAATTTTGGAGGTCTCCATATGCATAGTTCAGAATTCTCATTTACACATTTGAGTTTGGAGTGGTTTCTTCAGCCCTTTTTTACTGACTATAATAAATAAGGTGTTCACGATCTAGGGGAGCATAGATCAGTTCCTTTATTTTCTATGTTATAGAGAAAGTACAGGGAGAGAAATACATGACGTTGTACATGAAAATGTATCCAATGTCTGGTTTCACCTGTTCAGTTTATAAACATCTTTGTTAGTTTTTAAAAGGTAATCGTTTGAGCAAGGAAATCATCGTATGAGCAATGAAATCCTAGATATTTCTCTTGAAATCCTCCTACACAACAGGCTCCAGAGCCCCTGTGGGCTCACTCTGAAGGAGGCCAGTCCTGTCTTGAACACCTCATCTTAAGAGAACCTGGAAATGCAGCACCGCTGTTGCCTATTGCTGCCACACGGGTCACTTTTGTAGATGACAGTGTCTGAGAGACACTGGCCTTCTTGGCCAAGTTACCCACAATGCTCAAATATTTCTGTTTGTACGGCAGGAGTGCGTTTCACACTCACAGGCTTGGCTATCACCCCTCACGCTCCTACTACTGTGCCAGCACGACTGGGTCAGTAGAAGCTTCCAGAATCTGGCATGCACAGTGGCAAACAAACATGCAAAAGCTCTCTCTAATGCACACTTAATCTCTTGTAGAGAGAGCAGGATATTAGCTTAGATTCTTTCTTTCCTCCAGATAATTTAATTTTAGGAGCATTATTGTTCTTCCTTACCATTGGACCTTAAGGGAGCATTTGTGTTCAACCCCCAACAGATCTCCTTATATCTGAGGACTCTGAGTATCTTTGCAAATTGATCAAAGAGCCCAGCTCTCTGCACTGGGGATATGGAAGGGAGGGCGGAAAGTTTTATGTAATTTTAGAAGCAAATTCTTAAACATTCTTATTTTATTGTTCTCTTAATATTAGGGCTATCTACTCATCTCTTGCATTTACGTAATGAAGAAAAAAATTGAAAAATACCTCCCTAATAGGCCTGTTCCTAGTGATCAGAGGTCTCCATTACAAAATCAAAGAATACCTAGCATTTCAACTCCCCACCTTAGGTAGAATGCATTTAAATTCTGTTTGGATGATACACCACCATCCTCAGCCCCTTTGGTAAAGTATAAAATAGTTGGAACAATAAACAATACAACTATACAGAGAGATAAGCAATCCACAAGAGATGCACCTAGAAAGACAAGTGAATTAGCATGGATGTCATACCTAATCATGTGCAGGACATTGTTTAAGTCATTGGTATGCGTAGCAAGATGCCCTGCTCGGAGCTGAAGTTGTGTGTGTGCAAGCACTCGTGAACCCATGAGTACGTGCTTTTGCTTTAGCAACACATGTGCCCAAAGGAGAAGTGGTCGATATTGTAAGAAAGGCTGGTATAAGCGCCCTGGACATAAGTGTAACCACTTTTGGCTGATGTGCTGGCGGTTCCTCTGTCTAAGGGTGGGGAGAAGTCAGCATTTCAATGCAGAAGCCATTTTTCATCCCAGGTTTTGAAAAGAAGCTGACAAGTCCAGGCAGATTTTGATAAAGGGAGTTATCAGGGTTCTGGATCCTCCATGAGATGGTGGGTGCCTGACCCAGCCGTGACCCTATCCTCTGAGGCCACCTTCTTCCCTGAATGAGGGCTGTGCAAAACAAGGAGAAAAATGCCATGCTCTGGACTCACTTCTCAAGGCCAGTTGTTACCCTGTGACCAGTAAGTATCAGTGCCCAAAATGTCCTCTTGTTTAAAAAGTTAGTGGCAGAAACTTGAACATAGGCCTTTCTGATATTACCACTCATGTTCAGGAATGCTGTAATAAAGAGACGGCAAGGTTAACTCAAGGTTTAATTCTGATCAGCTGACACCCGAGTGCTTGCCGTGGGCTGGGGAGGAGGAAACTGAAGTTCTCCATCAGACACCCCCCTCTCAGCACGCTGCCCCAGCCTCTCCGCCCCAAACCAATAGAACAGCAGCTGCAAAGTGCTCCCATGCTTCCCTCCTTACAAGCAAATCAACCCGATCATCTCATGTTAGCGATGTATAAACATGAAATCCAGATTTCATTTGGAGCAAAACCTGCTTTTGACAATTTCTATAAAGAATGTGTTCTCATCTAGGCAATTAAAAAAAAAAGCCTGGTCTCATACATATCCATATACTGTACTTGAGGCTTTATTGACTTTTCTTTTCTCAAATTTTCCATTGAAAGGGAAATTTACTGAATGCATAAAGACCCTGGTAGATAACTTATGTGTTCTGGATAGCACCTTTTAATGGGCTGTAAGAGGTACAGCGAGATGAATTCTATTTAAGAAAGCAAAGATGATGAGAAGACAGTGAAGTGATCCATTTCTATTGGCGAATACTGTGAAACAATTCACATAAAATATAGCAGTTATGTTGGGGTTGGGCCACTGGATATGTGGATTTTCTTGCAAGAAGTGAGAGGAATCATCTGAAAGTACACAGCAAAGATGTGTACAAAAAGCTGCGGTGAAGGACAGAATACAAGGCAAGTTCTGAAAACAAACAGGCTGGAAATCACAGAAGGAAACTGGAAACATAAGGAAACATAATTCTTTTCCTGCCTTAGGAATTGTACAGCTCAGAATTAAAACCATTGATATTTTTCTACCTCGCTTTAAGTAATGTTAAATATCAGGAAATTCACTGCTGCAGTATATCCTTAAGGTATTAATATATACACAGTTTCTACACAAACCTTTCACTGCTTAAATCTTGGTTGTTAAGATTTGTATAGCTATTCGGTAGAGGTTCTTCGGGGGGTTATAGTCAAAACATTACATACTTAAGTTTACACTATTATTCTAAATATAATGAAAAACACAAGCGAAGAGATGCTACTGAATGGGGAAAGGAAGGAATAAGAAGAAAACAAGGGTTAAGGGAGAAATATAGCCCTCTATCTATTCACCTCTACATATACATCTCCCTTAGCAAGGTGGGGGAGGGGAAGGAAGAGAAAAAAGAGTGAAGGAAGGAAGGGAAGGAAGGAGGAAGGAAGGAAGTTCAAATTGCATTTTTCACAAAAATAGAATAAAAAAATGCTGAAACCACAAAAGGCCTTTAATAGCCAAAATAATCCAGAGAAGAAAGAACAAAGCTGGTGGTACCACATTCTTGGATTCCAAATCTACAGGAATGAAAATAGAAAGTATTGGCAGAAAGACAGGCATACAGACCAATGAACAGAAGTGAGAACATAGAAATAATCCCACACTTACACGGACAACTAATCTATGACAAAGGAGCCAGGAACATACAATAGAGAAAGGAAAGTCTCTTCAATAAATGCTATTGGGAAAAATGGACAGCCACACAAAAAAGAATGAAACTAGATTACTACCTTACACCATACACAAAACAAAAACCCAAAAGGAATTAAAGACTTGAATGTAAGACCTGAAACCATAAAATACATAGAAGGACACATAGAAGTTAAGCTCCTGAACATCAATCTTAACAACAGTTTTCTGGATTTGATTCCAAAGAAGGGAAACAAAAATAAAATAAACAAATGGGGCTATATTAAACTAAAAAACTTCTGCACATCAAAGAACATCATCAACAAAATAAAAAAGAAACCTACCAAATGAGAAAAGCTACTTGCAAAACATACATTTAACAAGGGGTTAATATCCAAAATATATAAACAACTGATACAACTCAACAACAACAACAAAAATCAACAATCCCAATTAAAAAATAGGCAGAGGATCTGAAATGATGTTTATCCAAAGAAGGCATGCAGGTGGCCAACAGGGACACGAAAAGATGCTCACCATCACTAATCACCAGGAAATACGAATCACAACCACAATGAGGTATCAGCTCACACGTGTTAGCATGGCCATCATCAAAAAGATAAGAAATAGCAAGTGCTGGACAGGATGTGGAGAAGAGACACTCGTACACTGCTGGTGGGATGGTCAATTGCTGCAGCCACTATGGAAAACAGTATGGAGGTTCCTCAAAAAATCAAGACTAGAGCTACCATAAAGTTGCTTTCCATGATGGCTTCTACCAATAGCATTAAAGCAGAACGTGGAGAGGCTGCTGGGACTGGAGATTCTTATACCAGGAAAGGTTATGTGCTGTGACAACAACAATGGCAACAACAACAACAACAAAACCAAATTCTCAATGGCTTAGTACAGTAGTGATTAATGACTTGCCCACATTACAGCCCCTGTGGGTTGGGAAGCAGGACACACAGGAACTCGGGTTCTCTTCATCTTGTGGAGCTATCATCTTTACCAGCTGTAGTGGGAAAGCACAGTGAGGATCTCACAAGGGTGACCCCGGAAGGGCCCACATTCCCTTGGCCAGAGCAGAGTCATATGGCCCCCACCTAGTTAAAACCTGGCTGGGGAATGTAGTTAACCTAGGTGTGCAGGAAATGAAACCAGATTTGGTGAACATCTTAGCCAGCCTTTTCACTCCAGTTTAAGGACTAGTAGAAGCAAATGGAAGAGGAGGAGAAATTTTCCTTTCTACAGAAGCTAAAGCTTCTTTTGTAACATTTCTTCTGACCTGAACTCCCATAATCAGTATCTATATGAAATGATTGCGATTAGCCCTGGCTTAGAAGCTGCTCTGATGTCTCTCCAGACTCGCTGCCATTCCACAATGTATTGTGTCCCTTGATGCACATCCATGAGCCGTGTTAGGTTATTTTTCCCTTAGAAATTCTTGATGAACCCCAACTTTGTCTGAGGGCTGGGTCAGCTTGACAGGTTCAGGTGCACTGGACCATGTCACCATCATTTAAGAAAAAGATGGAGGGACTTTCCTTGGAGATATCATAAAATATGTTCAAGAGCTTCTTTTCAGTTAGGTTGAGTTGTTTGGGATTATTCTTTATTCTAGATATCAAGAACACTTTTTTATGCTCAAGTTTTGATAATAACTTACTATTTGATTTTTACATTTTATAAACTATGTGCTTGTTTTACACAGTGAATAGTTTGTCAGTATTTGTTTTTGGAAAAATTTTGAGGTTCTTTTTTCTTTAAATAATTTTCCCTGATTCTCAATCATTTAATAATGCTTATCAAAATAAATTTAAAGGAGTCAGACTTTCAAAAGTTACTTTTATATTTTTATAATTATGCAGAAAAGAAAAAAGAATGCAATTACTAGAGCAAATTTAGCTTGTGTATAAAAGAGATCTATGGTAGAACTATAATTATTATAATAGCATAGTAAATATTCAGTTCGTACCTTGCAGCTATTTTTCAGTATGATTATTATGGTGTTGTTATTACTAGAACCAATTTACTGTAGTTTTACTAGGCAAAATATTAGTTACTCTACTTTTCATGTAGTAACTATGGTTTGTTATGGTTTTATGACAAAACTAGAATGCTATTATAATAAAATTTATTGCGCTGTACTTACAAGTAATAGAGTGAGACTTTTAGCTTATTTTCTAGCTTGGCTTTGCACTTAAACATGTCAATTGAACTGCCTTCATATTTGCTTTCCACGTGGGGAAAAATATTCATTAAAAATACTAATCCCATTAGAAAATATAATCTAAATTCCAGTCCTCATTCATGTACTTATTTTTATTTTATGAATGAACTGAAGTGAAATACTAACCTTCTGCTATAGGGTATGTGTTGGGACAATTTCCTTCACTATCAATGAATTAAGTTACAATAAAGAATGTATTCACTCTCGAAAAATTAAATAATAAAAACTGGACCAAGTCCCAGGAAGCCACGGTCCTCATTTCTCTTTTGCCACAAACTTTCTGTCTAAAGAGTCCCAATGGGAAAGGCACTTGTCACACAGCAGGGAGACCAGGAAGGATACCCTGAAGACAGGCTGCACTGAGTAAATCCAGGGGATGGCATCAGCATGCTTGCACACTTCTCTTGAAGTTACCGTTCCAACAACGTACAACAAAGGATAATGAAGTGACAACAGGGCAGCTACTGCCTCCCCATTCATTTGGATAGTTTCAAGAAAGAAATAATCAGCTGGAGACTGTGTGTAGAAAGATAAATGATTTTAAAGTCAGACTAGTTAGGTCTGAATTCTCCTCACCCCCTCGTTGGCTACATGATCTTGGGCAACCTACTCAGCACCTCGTATCTTCATTTATAAACTGGGGGATAAAAATTTCACTTCCTTACCCAGAAGTAATGCACCTTGGTATGCAAAACCCCCTTCTTTTTCTTATTTGGCAGCCAGGATTACTGTACTTGGCAGAAGTGAAGTCACTCATTTCCAGGCCTGCCCCATAGAACTTTCTGCATATCCTCCACACTCTTTTTTTCCTGTGCTTTAACCACATCTGAAGGGTCCAATGTAAGAACTCCAAGCTCCACGACTCAGTTTCTCAACAGTAGTCCAACTTTGTAGTATGAGTCATGGATTTTATAGAGCGAGATATGTCTCCTGAAATACATCTTATTTCTCATCACCTGAACGTAATTTTTGGTAGATTTCTGTAGGAATGTAAACAGGCCTGGGACAATACAACGAATGAGGTTAGAACTAGGCAAAAATGAGGAAATTGAAACAAATAAACAAAGTAAAAGAGACCACAGATGAATACTATTATAATCCATAGGTAACATATAATCAGAAAATGCTATCGACACCCGTGTTTAACCCATTTCTCATTTAGAAAAGCAAATGCACCTTGCTGTTGTGTTCATATAATTTTACATAGACACGGTTTTCAAAGTAAAGCTAAAATATAAAAACAGCTGTTGGAGTTATTTCTAAACAGAACTTGTCTCTAATTCTAATGTAACAGAAATGCATATGATGATTAGTATTTAATAATATTTTTTTGTGTGGAAAATTTCAAAGCATGGAAGTTGGGGAATGAGGTTAAGACTGTAAGCTATGAGTTATCTTAGGGTAAATGCTGCAGCCACAAGTGCTGCTGCAAGTATTCTCGGGGCAAGTGGGGAATGGGTTAAAGTGAGAACCATTTCTCTTCCCTTTAAAAGTTTATATATAGAATGTCAGCTTTATATATAAACTAGAGTGTTCATTAGTTACCTAAAGAAAAAGCTTGATTATTCTTCCAATGATTCTGATGAAACTATTTTTTGAAAGCCTTAGATCACTAAAAATGATTTTGGGGGGATTATATTTCACCTAGTCATGTGATTACTTGCTCAAGGAAAACTGGACAGATAATGTGGGGTCATATTTGCAAAAACTTCCTTTTTTTCCCAACGGGCATCTCATAGGCACTACATTCTAAGCTCCTTGAGAACAAGAAGACAATTTGTCTGGTTTGCCACTGTATCTCTAACAATTAGTACATAGAGAAAAATGCAACAAGCATTTTTTAAATGAAAGTATTACCAAAAGAATCTGTATGACGTCTTTATTTAAAAGAGTAATGTAATTCAGTTTTCATTTCTTAAAAAGTTAATTACTAGCACATGTGCCCAAGAGACCAGTTTCTCTCCATTGTGGAGGGTGGTTTGAAGTTGAAGGGACTGATGGACTGTAGAGAGATAAGTTAGGAATCCTTGATTACTGAGGCTCATAATGTGGAAGGCTTTGAAAAGGGTTGACATGGTGTGGAAACAAAAAAAATGTATACAAACTCAGGTTGTTTTGGACCTTATTCAATTGAGGATAAACGAAGGAGAGGTAAAGTAGAACATTTTCTTCAGATGTGTAGTTTGAACAATGATAGGAGTGGGAATAGTAAAGCTATTGACCAAAATAGACAATCTAAGCAGTGAAGCCACAGATCAGAGAAGCATGAGAATGTGACTATCAGTCATGACATATTATATATCATTGGAAATGAATGGTAGCAATTGGAAATGGGAGTTTAAGGGAGAAATTGGGAATGAGCAACAGTCTTCATGCAACTACATCTTATGTGGCTACTGAGCATTTGAAATGGAGCTGGTCCAAAGTAGGACGTCCTGTAAGGTTAATATACACACTAAATTTTGGAGACTTAAGCAAAAACAAAACAAAACAAAACATGTAACATACCCCATTAATAATTTCTATATTGACTATATTTTGAAATAAGAAATATTTTGGTTATCTTAGGTTAAAATAAAATATATTATAGTTTACCTCTTTCCTTTTAGTTTTAGTTTATTTTAATGTAACTACTAGAACATTTAAAATTACATACATGGTTTGCATTATATTTCTACTAGAAAGTGCTGGACTAGTACATTGACAGGAAAAATAATTTATTTTGATTATTCTAGCTATTGTTTAAAAAAAACCTGAAAGTGCACTGAATAATCATAAAACCACAACATAAAATTAACTTTATAGGGTAATAGTTCAGTGTTTTGTGCCTCTGTGAGGGAAGTTTGAATTCTGTGCTGCCCCAGAAATTTCTATGGTGAAAAAGTAAGAATCTGTGCCATGTTTGCATTAAGCAAAGGGTGTGTGGATGTGTGTGTATGCATGTGCATGCATACATGTGTGTGAGTGTGTGCGTACATAGACATAAAATCTACTATCCTCCTTTTTACATTTTACATGTAAAATATTGCTTTTTGTCATCCAAATTTGCATGAGTTGTGTTTAAGAAAAAATACTTCTAAGAAAAATTTCAAATTATTGCAAGAAAATTTTCTTCTAGCTTTTGAATGAGGAAGTAATTGTCCCAAGTATATTGCAGGGGGAATTATTCATTTTTGTAGGAGTCCCTAAACCCAGTCCACAAACTCATATGGACTGGCTAAGAAATCGGTAAGGCCCCCACATCATGTGGAATGAATGTATACCGATTGTACCCTGACGCAAATGCAGGGACTGTGCGTTCTCAGGCTGCACACAGCTAAGAAAGGACTGATAGAGATATGTGCAGATGCAGATGGAATGTATGTGATCATGATGTGGGTGTCAGCTGATTGAGCTTTACTTGCCATACCCTTAATCCCCCTAGCTTGAATATTAATTTAAGTCATCTATTACTAGTTAACTCTGCAGACATGCTTGTCTGCACACAGTCCCATAATTCCCTTTTCTCCTATGTAAGCTAGGCTTAGGCACTTTGCAATAATTCTATTCAACCTTCTGAATAAAAAGGCGGAGAAAAGAGCCTCACAAGGTCTCTTCCTTCAAGATGGCCTCTCCCTCTCCTTCTTGACCAAACTTTTGTGTCTTCAATAGTTATTCTACATGTTTCAGGTGAATCCCAGATGGCCTGGAGACTCACATCATTTAAAAATTTGAGTTAAATTTTATAACATCTATAGCAAATGATAGAAGTATGGTTATTACTTAGTCTTGCTCTTCCTCTCTCCTTTAAATTAAATTTATATAATAAAATAATCTAATACTTTTACCCTTTCTCATCAAAACCTCCAGAGAAGATTCAGATTGAATGTTACAGCATGGGTACAATTCATTTCATCTCATATAACTTCTTTACCCTTTCATTCCAGGTATCCTTGGCAATAGCCATTGTTTTATTCTATTGTCAATACTGCCTTATGTCAGATTGTCTCATTTTCATATGTTCTCGCTAGCACATAGAATCTCCTGAAAGAAGGCATTGAAAGCTACGTTATAAACTTCCTATAATATGATCTTCATGACAGGAATAAGTATGATATTTATAATTTATGTGTTTAAAAGGGAAAGAAATTAATTGTTAATATTTCCTCCCCTGTTTTTATTCAACATGTAAATTTTCTGTATTGTTGACAAGAAAATGTGCAATTGTAAAATACATGACTAGCAGGAGATGTTCAACAGCAACTTAACATTTTCAATGCATTTGATTGTAGTGGATTTAAATAAAACATAACCCAAACCATATTCATTAAAATGTTACCATACAAGATCTTATATTGAATTGGTCATGTTAGTTAAGGAATTCCAAACTGAATTACTGATGGAGTTTTCTCTTTTGAATACTAGTTATATGTCGTCACCAAACATTATAGATTATTGTGAACAGTACAAATATTTATCTGCTTTCTGCCCCAGTGAAATTATTTTCCAAGGAGTTGTTATCTATTGTTTTGGTTTATTTCTTAATTTGAACAGATAGAAATTGGTCATGAAAATATTTTTTATCTCTTTACCACATTTTGTTGCTCTCTCCCCTAAATTAGAGAGTTGGTAAACTGGAGAGTTTAGTTTGTTTTTCAAGAAGAAATAAAATATTTATGGTTATTCTATGACATAGATGAATGTCTACTGATGCTGAATTAAGAATCTTAACTCATATTACCCATAAGCAATAAAATATTAATGATTTTTATATTTTCTCAACCTTGATCAAATTTGAACCGTGGCCTAGTTTATTCATTTGTGTATGCTACTCAGCCCCTAAAAGCCCAATTCCTCCACATTTCTATTGTATTGCCTTTAGTACAGTAATGCAATAAAGATAGAACTTCAATCTTGAAAGGAAAAATAATAGCAACAATTAATAAGCAAAATACAGCAAAGTAGAAAATATATTATCTGACCTTGTACTATGAATACTGATTTCAGTTATGCTATTCTGAAAAGCAGGGGAGAGTCAACAGGTGAACGCTCAGCTCTGTGGGTTCATTATACATTGTCACAAAGAACATGATGTTCTAATTTGTGACATTTTCATATAATGTAATTTCAAATGTTCTCATTAGAATACAGAAAACATATATTACAGCAGTATATTGTGAAAAAGTCATTTTATAACTTGAATGAATTTACAAGTAAGTTCACTCATGAAGTCAGTCAAGACTGATATTTTTCTATCATTCCTTTCTGAGTCTCCATGTTACTTACCATCTCCTATTGGTATCAGTTACCCTCTTAAAACTTCTCCACGCTTTTTGAAAAAGAGAGCAAAATAGTAATGCAGAAATTCAGTACTATTTTTCTAGAATCTTTCAAACCATTTATTTATTTTTTTAATTCATTTTTATTGTTAGACTTATTGGGGTGACATCTGTTAGCAAGGATTACATAGGTTTCAGGCATACAATTCTACAGTGCATTGTCAACTTTATTTTCTTAAATATGTCTATAGAAACATATTTTTGCTAAAAAATACCTTTACTCTAAATTTTGAATTAGTACTTTAGCAGGATTTTTTTTTCTGGCAATGTTGTAATAATTCCAATTACTTTGGAAAAGTAAATTCTTTGTGTTTTGAACCCTCTGTTGTCTGGACTAATTGCAAGTGAGAAATGTATCTCAAGATATAATACATACACTTGTACTATTGCTTTAACTTGGACAAAGCAGTTCTCTCAGTCCCTAAAGGCAGGTAAAAGTCTATTCAGATAATTCCACAATGGGATAATATAACCTTCTTAAAGGTTACCATAAGTGGAAATGTTATACAAGACCCTGTGGATTTGTGTGTGTAAAAATAATAACACACCATGACTTCATAGTTCTGTCAATTCAACTTTGCAGCTACTCATTGCCCTTCGATACTCCTTGAATTTGTGCCTCTAGGTCAGATTCATTTTCAAGGCTTAATGAATCATAGCAGACAGTGCTTGGATCTTGAGCTTGGACGGTCTTCACCTTCTTATTGCATGTTTTGAGCAAAGTCTGTGTCACTATTTTTCTCCATCTTACCACCAGTCTTGAATGTATTCCTCTCCATTCTCTAATAGCCATAGTGTAATAACTAATCCAGTAGGAGGTGCTTTGAGAAGACATGAGTGAATAGTCCTCTTAGAGAGGAATATGTGCATCAGGTCATGCCAATGGTGCCATAATATGAGTCTTAGTGATCATTAGAGCAAGAAGGACCTTTAAAAGTCCAAGATAAAGAAGTTACTGCCGTGATTGTGTTGTGAACAAATATGCTCTGTAATACATATGATGATAAATGCATATTGTTGTCCCAGTATATTTGCATTGGTAAATAGCAGGTTCAAAGCAAAAAAATATATATTTTTTTCTGTGTAAGAAAATGGTTGGGATAGAGTGGCTGAGAAGGTCAAGCAGATGAATGAAAGCTGGAGGAAGGCTTTCAAAGCCACATTAAAGTCTAGATGTTTTTGTTTTGTTTTGTTTTAACATTTATCCACAGATATTCTCTTAGTGCTGCCCTGTGCCCAGAATTTTACCTGGTCCTAAAGCAAATCTAAGAGTGCTCATCAAGTGGCCAGAGGAGATAGGGGCTACCTGGGGATGTGCCATGTGACAGAAATCCATAAATTTAGGTTCAGGTCACCAATATCTCTAAGATGGTTCTAAACAGATAAACAGGAACAAATATGAAGGAAATATTTCAGTAAAGACTCTCTTAGATCTTACTGAATACAAAATAAACTCTTTCATATTCCTTCCTCACCATTTTTTCAGGCTCTTTAGTTTACTTTTCCTGGTTTAAAGACTATTAGAGGAGTTCCCTGGTGGTGTAGTGGCTAGGCTTCAGCACTCTCAAAGCTGCTGCCTGGGTTTGATTCCCAGCCAGGGAACTAGCAAAAAAAAAAAAAAATACTATTAGAGAATGTTTTGGGACTCCACAGACCTTGCTGAAAATTTACTTCCCCCATTGATTTGCTGTGTGACTTTGGACAAGTTACTTCACTTCTTTGAACTATAGTTGCTTATACATTCCCTAAAATGGGATGATCTTCCATTATTACGAAAATAATAAATGAAAAATAATAGTGAAATAATACATAGCAAACCTTTTAGAATTGTGACCTGCTACATACTAGGTATACAAAATGACATGTCACTTCCTTTTGTCAACATAATTAAATTAACAAACATTTTAAGTGGAGAAGACAATATTATGACTTCTGGGGGAGTTTTCAAACTTTAAAACTTTGGTGACTATGGGCAGTAGTCAATCCTGTAGTTGCCATCTGAATGGAGTTCTGGAGGTAGCTTGAAGAAGAAAAAATTATGCCTTCCATGTAGAAATAAAAATTTTATATGTATCCTCCAAACAAATTTTTCCATCATTCTTATTTATCTCGGTACAAGGTACTTACTTGCTCATGTCACAAACTTAGGGGCTATTTTCCACCTTTTCCCATATCTAAACCACCAGAGAATCCTTTTGTCTCAATCTACAACATACATTTAAAATTGGCCACTACTATCATATTCTACTGTTACCACCTATGTCCAAACTACCACCATTTTGTATTTAGACCCCTGCAATACTGCCCAGGCTTTAGGTTAAAACCAAAGGTCAATATCTTAGGAATAAAGTTAAGCTAGAAATAGATCTGCTTTTACAGAGACCAAAAATCAGCTTTCAGTTATCGCACACACTGATGGTCTTACGATGATTTGAGATTGCAATGTCCTTGGTCCCCTGCTAAAGATAAAGATAACTGTCTCATCAATAATAAAATAAGTTCAAGCTTTAAACATCTTGTGTTTTTTATATATGATTGTCAGCACTCAAACCAAAATAATCAGGCAAGTTAAAAAACAAAAAAACACAAAACAAAACAAATAAACAAAACAAGAAAACTGATGAAAATTAAAAGAAAAAACGATCCAGTAACAGAAAAAGAGCACAGGAGATTCTAATGATGAAATTATTAGACAATGACTCAGCTAGTTATGCCTAATGTGATCATGGAAATAAAAACAAATTTGGGAATTTTACACAGAACTGAAAATAAATAGGAAACAAATTGAAATTCTCAAACTGAAACATTTCCTTAATCAACTTAAGGATTCAATAGTTATGAATAACAGCGGAAGAAACATATCTGAAAAGGATATTAATAAATTAGAAGTCAGGACAGAAGAAAATAGTCACAATAAACAGAGACAGAAAAAGATGAATACAAAATGAAAAAAAACATATAAAACATAATGAAAATGACTTACATTCATGCAATTGGAGTCTCAAAATAGAGGCAATGTTTACAAGATAATGACTGAGAATTTTTTAAAGCTGAGTAAAGGAACAACTACAATTTAAAGAGCCCTGTACCCTACTGATTCAGACTGGATCACCACCAAGAAAATTGCAACTAGGTGCAGAATAAGAACAATTGCTGATAACCAAAAACAAAGACAGGTATCCTGAAAAACATTCAGAGATATAAAGATGCAGTACTTTGAAAAGAACCACAATCAGGCAGATAATTTCTGAAAAAAAAAACAAAACAAAAACAAAAGACGAAGTGTGCTGAAAGACAATGATTACTAGGATCAACTTCTATACACGATGCACTTGCTCCTGAAAAAATAAAGGTGATATAAAAACCTTTTCAGATGAAGAAAACTAGGAGAATTTTTCGCCAGAATATGCAAGCTAAGGAAAATGCTTTAGACAAAAGGAAAACAATCTAAGATTAACATTTGGAGGTTCAGGGAGAAATAAAGGACAAAAATGATAATTATTTGGGCTATATAAATGAATATTAATAGTACAAATAATAATGTCTTATGAACTTTTGTAGTAGAAAAAGATTTGATTGATTGGAACTATATCACAATTCCAAATTAACATGTAACTAAAATGTGTGGCTTCAATTTACATAAATAAAAAATTAACAGAACTACAAAAAGAAATAGATATATTTATAATCATAGAAGTATATTTTAATATACTTCTTTCTATAACTGGTAGAAAAATCAAACAGAATATTAATCTATATGTGGATTTAAATAATGTGATTAACAAAGTTGACCTAAATAACATATATAGAATATGGAATTCCAAAATTAAAGAATTCATATTCTTTTCCAAAAGTTTTTATAAAAACTAACCATATGTTACACCATAAAGTAAGTCTTACATTTCAGAGACTTGAAATGATACTCAATATGCTCTCTGATCACAGTGAAATGAACAAAATATTAGATAATTAAAAAATTCCTGTATTTTGGAAATTTTAAACACTTCTAGATTATTAATGGATTAAAAGAGAAAATAGAATGGGAATTTAGTAATATTTTGAATTATTTCATATCAAAAGATATGTCACGTAGCTAAAACCTTAAATTTACTTTTATATTTTATATTACAAAGAAGGAAGTTTAAAAATCAACAATCTGAGCATAATTAATGGTGAAACATGGAAAGTTTTCCCTGTGAGATCAGAACCAAATGGAAGAATGACATTATTACCCTTTTTTTCAACATTGTAAGGAGGTGTTAGTTTGAAACAGCAACAAAAGACACATTAAACAAGGGTTCTGAACAAAGAACTATATTTCTCATTATTCTGAAACAACCTGATTGTTTATATAGAAAAGTTACAAAAACATTATTAGAATATGTAACTTTAGTGAAGTTTTAAATAACAAATAATTAGAAAATATCATTGGAAAATTATATAATGTACAAGTCCATCAAAATGTATCAAATTCTTAAGAATAAATCTAACAAAAATTTTGAAAGATCTCTGCACAGAGAACTATAAAAACCTCAGTGAAATGAAGTACAGACCTAAATACACACACACACACACACACACACACACACACACACACAATTAATATGTTTATAAACAGGAAGACTGTACTAACGAGGTGACTTCTCAAATTGACCTATAATTTCTATGAAATTCTCATCAAAATGACAGCAGGGTTCATTTGTTTGTGCTCACTTGCAGGTACATGTATAAGTTGACAGTTTAGTTCTAAAATTTACATGGGAGCACCATGGCCAAGACTACTCAAGACATATTTGGAAAAGAAAAACAGGGTAGAAGACTATACTCTATCAGAAATCAAGACTTACTACAGACCTGCAGGATTTTAAGGCCGTAATATGAAATCTGTCAGGAGAGTATCCAGCTGTGTAAACTGTTCTCATGATGCTGACAATGGCTGCGTTTTTTCCGGACAGTCCTCACATAAAAGAAAAAGATTAATACATTTGACTGTGTAAAATCAAGACCTTCTGGTCATCAAAAAACACCAATAAGTGATGAAAAGAGAACTGACTCTGGGTGGTGAACACAAAATGCAACACATAAATAATGTACTGTAGGATTGTGCATCTGGAACCTACGTAATTCTTATTTATCAATGTCACTCCAGTAAGTCTAACAATAAAAAAAAACCCTAATAAGAGAGCACAAATAATTGTTTAGGGTGGGAGAAAATATTTGTAACACATATAACTAAAAAGATGTTCTTGTATAGAATATACAAAAAATTGTCCTTCAATTCAGCAATAAACCATTAAGATCAACTAATAGAAAAAAATGGGTAGGCTTGAGGAGACACTTCCAAAAGAAGAGAATATCCAAATAGCCAATGAACATGAAAAAGGGCTCAACTTCATTAATCATCAAGCAAACGTGAATTAGTCATGTGAGACCACTACAAAACACCAAGTAAACAAAAGACTACGGAGCGATAAGAAATCCGATGGCGAGAATGGAATGTAAATATAAGTAGTATAACTACTTTGAAAACTAGAATAGCATTTGTTAATTTGAATATATGTTTACTTCATAACCTAGCAATTCCACTCATAAGTATGTAATCAACCTGCATATACTTGTATGCTTTAAAACATACACAACATATTTATAGTAGCACAGTTGCTCAAAACTAGAAATCAGTCCCCAAATACATTGTAATGTATCCATACTACACAGCCATGAAAATAAATGAACACTAGATATAGTCAGCAACATGGATGAATTTTGTTGACATTATTTTTGAGTGAATAAGTGAACACTTAGGATTATTGTACTCTATCACCCCGTTTACACTAAGTTCACAAAAGACAATGCTCAGTGGTGATGTTTGAGGACAGGTTAATGTACTGTAGGATTGTGCATCTGGAACCTACCAGTTATTTTTGTGACAAAGGAGTGGGCATGATGGAGAGGACATGAGAAAGGGTTCTGTGGGCAAGTTCTACTGTTCTGTGTCTAAACCTTGGTGGTGGGCACGGGGTGCTTGCTTTCAGAGAATGCACTGAGCTTGTGCTTTGTGCATATTTCTGTGTGTGTTATATTTCAATAAAAATGTTTTAAGAGCAGCTTTCTTTGCATTGTTTCACTTTCTTGACATTCTACGTTTATCTCCTTCCTTAACTACACTGCTAAACGTCTGCAAAAAATAATCTACACTTATCTCTCATTCTCTCCTTCGGCTCTGTTATAATCCTACTCATTCTCAGCCCATTATGGCCTGGTTTCTGCCCTAACACTGTGCAAATGCTTTTACCAAAATCATCAGTGACCTCCTAATTGCCAATTGTCTATTTTCAGTCCTGTGCTGCTTGACCTGTCCCTGACATGTGACACTGCTGACCAGCTCTCATTTGTAATCCTCTCTTCTCTTGACCTCTTTCTCAGGCTTCTCTTTCCTTACGAACTATTTCAATCGTGTCCCTCCTCCCTCACTAGGCCCTCAAATACTTGCTTTCTAGTTTCCTGGTGTCCTCAAATATGTGTTTTCCAGTTATACTTGCTCTGTTTGCTCTAAAATGAAAATTACTAACTGGTTGTAGACACAGTTTCTGCATTTCAAAGAATTTTGAACAAATTGTGAATTACTTGAACTATATAAAAATCAGCAGATTTCACATAAAAATCCAGGTTTCTGGTGTCAGAAAACTAAGAAGTTTGGTAACTCTGGATTCCCATTGTTGAGGAGACAATACTCTGGAAGTGAGTAGCAAGAGTTTTTCAGCCCAACACAGAACTCACACTTCCCTCTGCTTTTTACAGCCTGCATGGAGATGCTAGAGCACTTCAATTTCTTGCCACTAGTATGCGTGTCTCTTTAGAGCAGTGCTTCTCAAATGGTGCAAAAGTGTCCCCTGGGACCATTATTCTAATGTTTCTGCCCCATCCCCAGGACAGCAACATGATGGCTATTGGGTGGAATCTAGAAAAGGATATTTTTTAAAAGTCCCATGTGACTGCTGCAAGTTGTCCATGGAAGACACTACTTTACGGAATTACTTTTTAACTCTGTATCTTGAACTCATTCAACTGCGTCTCTTGGTCTTAAGTACTTCACATAAGACTGAACTTTTTTAGAGGAGACAGATGTGCAAACAAGTAATCATAAAATGTTTGATCATCCCACCCCTGCAAGCTGAGGCCTGCAGTTCCCATCTCTGTAAAAGTCTACAGTCTGATCAGGTGTGGAGGCTGAGGGGAGGCACTGCCTTTAAATAGGGAAGCTGATCTATGGTTAATCAATCAAATAAGGGGAAAGGGGGAGAGAGAGAGCGAGAGAAAGAGAGAGAGAGGTACCAAGCCAAAGCAACCAAGATGCAGACACCGGAGGACAGTGGAGGATCATGAGAACCAGCGCTTGGAGCAGCCCTTTGGGGTACGTGAAGGTAGCTGCCTTTGAAATAGAGCTTTTGATCTTCACAGAGAGGGAGTTGCAGTAGATCAAAGTGTGACTAATGTTCTACTAGAGTAACACATTGTGTCCGAAAAAATGAGGTTCAATCCATTCCAGAGTCTGAAAGTCGTCTTGGCTCCTTCAATGAACCACTTCCATCAACATCGTTTGTTTGTCGCATCAACCTGCTTAAATGTGTTGCCCAGCAACTGTATAGGTGTAGTGTTGCTTACCTGTAGCTACAGAGCTGGATCACTGTTTTCAACTGACACTGGGAATTTATTGGATCATTAAGGTAGAAAAAAAAAGGAGCAAAATAATTTTAAGAGTAATGGGGGATTGTTTTAGTTATCAACCATGGGCTCCTTGCATAATAGTGAAACAAGAAGCTGATTGACTAGAAATGAAAGGGTCACGGAGCTGATGGCCTTGGTGACATGAGGAAAGCAGGTGGGTAAGGATGAGAGTAAATAAGGGCTTGATGAGGGGAAGCGATGGTATAAGGCAGAACTTCTGGAAATTAAGATCTTGGGGACCAATCCATTTGTAACAATAATATTTCAGGAGTTTGCTGAAATGCAGGGGAGTTGAAGATCGTGTGACGTGCGGAGATTAAGGAACTATAAAGCATGGAACCCCATGTGTGTGACATAAAAATGTTTCCATATGTAAATATTAGAAACAAGAGAGTGTTTCTTCTTCTTTTTTGTTGACTTATCTCTGCTATTGAATTGATACACCAATGCCCTGACTCACAGTCTTTATCAACTTGATAAAAATAGTGTGCATTTTCTTATCCTTTTTTAAAAAAATCAAACTTCCATCCCTTCAA
The DNA here is from genome assembly GCA_004026885.1 of Lyroderma lyra. Taxonomy (NCBI): domain Eukaryota; kingdom Metazoa; phylum Chordata; class Mammalia; order Chiroptera; family Megadermatidae; genus Lyroderma; species Lyroderma lyra. The sequence continues at coordinate 107,715 of PVJL010002942.1, forward strand.
AAAAATCACATTGTACAGAGTCCTCCAGTCTAAAATAAATGATAGCTGCAATAACAACATATAATACTACGGCTTTCTGTAATTTTCAAGACCCTTTTTCCATAAATCATATCACTTGCTAAAATAATTCAGGAGGTAGACGGGGAAGAAATTATCATCCACTTTTAATAGGCAAGGAGCACGAGAGAACTAGCCTAAGGTAAGAAATTCATAAGTGACACAGCAGCACCAGGACCCATGTAGGTCTATTTTATTTTTGATATTTTAGATACTTTGTAAATTGAGGAAGTTATTGGGGATGCATTTGAAGTTACTACAGTTTTTCTTTGTTTTATGTTTCATTTGCATTTCAGTTTAGCCTATGGTTTCTATGAACGCCCACTAGAATATTTAGTTATTCAAAATCATCAAATAGATAATCAAATTTATTTAGTCATTAGGGGAAAACCAGGAAGACTAAGACTTATTTCTTAGTGTTGCAAAGCTCACACTTACAGGCTGTAAATAGTTAACTAATACAATTTATAGAAATCTGGGTCTTTTTATCTGTCCGGGTTTTCGTTAGGAATAACACACTACATCCCTGGGTGTCTGTGTCTAGGTGTGAGTTCTCATAAACATGTGAAATTCTGTTCATACAAAACACGAAGATCAAGAGCCATTTCTAAACTTTTCTATCTGTGCTTGACGTGGCAGCCCTCATTTTTCTGCAGCATTTGCTACATGAAGGCTCAGTGTGGACTCATCAGGAGGAAGATGTTGTATGTGGGTGCAAATCTCAAAGATGAAGCACAGGGAGAGAAGGCAGACTGCCTGAGCGCGCTGTCCTCTCCTTCATCTCAGTGCGTTTCCGTATCACTTCCCAGCTTTGTCGTCTATGCAAAGTGACGCAGAGGAGCAGATGTCGGCGAAGGACGTAGTAACATCTGTGCCCTGGAGACGGGGTCTCGGTGCCGTACCCAGCACTTCTGAGCCTTATACGTGGAAGTGATGTAATGGCTTCATAGCTACAGTCCTCAATTTTCACATCCATAAAATGGATCACATAAGAAAATATAAATGGAAGTCTTTTGCCAAAATAGAAAGCACCTGGCTGATAACGTGTCTGATGTGGAAGGGAGTTCATAGATGGTAGTTAAATCTTCTCTAACACAGATTTCTTGACTGTGTTATCCTTAGCAAGTTACTGAATCTCTCTGAATCTTAAGTGCTCATTTGCAAAGTATAGCTAGCACATTACGTCATGAGTGGCCTTAAGAAACTTGAGTTCAAAAATCACGCCATGGGTAGAATCTATATTTCTATTTATAAATGCTAAATTCAACATGAAGAATAAGAACTTGCACAGTGCCTGGGCTTTCTTACAGATTAAAACACATTTTCTTTTCATATAAAATTGTGCTGGAATGCTCTGATTGGTAGGTATTTTTAAAATGTGCAATAATAATGCAAAAAAATGTGCAATATCTGGTCAAATATGCACAAAGTACACAACGATCTCATCAGATTTGTGTCTTCATATAAGTTGATGGTTTTTGTCTCTAGGCACGTGTAATTTTAAAAAAGGAAACGTATTTTTTTCTAGGTATACATATAAATACTATTAGAATTGGACACAAAAAGTTCAGGAGACACAACACATTTTAACTTTGACCCAGCACTTGACCTGAAGGAAAGATCTGACATGTTATATAATTAGGTATGACTAAAATGCATAACTCAGCTATTAAGACTGGTTTGCAAAATTTTAAAAGGTACAGAGAAATCACCTTTTCTCTCAGCTTCCACGTAATTTGCATATTCTACGGTAGAGACTAAGTTTCTAACTCTACTGTCGTTGGGTCAGTTGCTGCTTAATGTGTGAGATCTCCCTTCCTCTAACTCATTTTCCACATTGCTGTCAGAATAAAACTCTCTCTGCAAATGCTTCCTCACTCTTCAAAACTGCTGAAAATACTTCCCTGACCTTTGTCTGTTTGGGTTAGTTTCATTCGTTTACATTCGTATGCATCACTTGCTTATCTTGATGATACGGTTTAGCTTATTACATCATACTTATTAGTTATTTTATGTAATAAAAAATAAATGTCTTAGGTGCAGAAAGCATATCCCTTTGATAGATCCTTGATGTCAAACACAGTGTAGGAAACAGTAGGTTCTGGGTAAACATTTGCTGAATGATTGAATAAGGCAATGGGCATTATTACCAGGTACAGACATTGAGGATGGTCCCTCGGAGAGACTGATCCTGACTGAGCTGAATTTATCAAATCCCTTCGGAATGATTTGGAGGTTTAGACAGGGAATACAATATTTTGTTCGTGGAGAGGAATTAGAAAAATGTCAGTAGAAAAATCAGTGGGTGTTCTTATTCTGTGCCTCTGTCTAAGGTTGGAAAAGTGCCTTGAGAGTCAGTCCAAGGTCACGTACTTGGGGACAGAGCTAACTGTGGAGTGAAGTCCCCGCCAGTCTTTCAGCAAAACATGAATTTTATTTTCCTGTTTTTAATTCCTCCCTGAGACACTGGCTGGCCCACCCCTGAGATTAAACCAAATGCCAGGTGGTCTGGGTGCAGCCTGTGAGAGATAAGCACAGTTTTTTGAGGGCAGATGATTTTCTCCAACCTCACCCATTTGTACACTGAGGATAATGTGCAGCCCTCCTCGTGGAGCTATTGGGAGGATTAGGGAGCTCAGGGAGATAATCAACATAAAAGAGCATTGAGCAGCTGCGTCAGGATTTGGTCTGAGAAGTGGAGGGAGATGTCCTAAAATCGTGCCTTCTCAATTACCCATCCTTCAGCTCCAGGACATGTTCTGAACATCCAGACACTAAAGGGCAGATGCAGGAAGTCGGGGGCAAGCTCGGAGGCTTTATTTCCTGGTGTATCTACAATATCATGGCCACTTTTTGTAGGCTATTGCAGCCAATGACATTTCCTGAGCCCCAACTTCACTCGACCCCACAGACACATTAGCCAGATAAGAAGCCCAGATGCTCCTCTGAAGAAACTGTGCTGGACCAAGGACGCCATGATAACTCACAGCAAAGGACACGAAGCTGCCCCACCTTTGATCATCTGAGTAAGGAGTTTCCATTTTGCGGACTTTTAGGAGCACCTTTTCAAAATCAGAGTAACTTGCACAAAATAGACACTGAAGAATAACCACTGAATCAATTGAAATAAAATTGAACTGAAATACAGTATTTTTTCTCAAATAGGCAGACATTTTCAGAGCTCTTTTCTCACATTGTATGCAGTTGTGTGTTTGGGGTTGCTTGTTAGAGTCCATACTGTTGTAGTGTGGTAATCAACAATGGCAAACACTGGACATTTATCTAAAGAACAGCTACAACAACAAAGAAAATCTATGTTCACTGTGGAAAGTGTTTCGGGGAAGCTGAAGTTTAACAGTCAGCTCAGTAGTTAGACAAGTTGCTGTAGGTATAATACGTGTGAAATACTTTTATCTAAGTACAAAGACCAATGGATAGAATGGGAATTCTAATGAGATCTCAGGAAATTACAAAAATAATTTAGAAAATAAAAAATTCCTAATTCATTGATTTTTTTTACACTGCAATTTATTAATTCAACCACTCTTCTCTTTTTTGGAAAGTAAAAAATATAGTATCTAGACACAAGGGTGGGATACTTAGGACTTACACTTTCCCTAGGGAAGCCTTCTCTCTTTGTGACCAATACTGCCTCTTCTCTGTGAGACACAGGTCTTATTGAACTCTTAGGTTTTCTTTATTTGGATGTAAATTAAGTAAAATTAACAATATTTTGGGGTCTATACTTGAGGGAACATTAGGGATTTTCTCAATAAATTCCTATTTATACAAGTGGTAGCTTTGGGGTTAGCAAGACATCTCAGTTCATCTATAAACTTAAACTACATCAATGTCATTTCAAAACCTGTACAACTAGCAGTTAATTTGGTTCTGTTGATTTTCCTACTGCAGTCTGATGTGTTTCAGTCAGGATTCTGTAGTCCTTGCTTGGAAAGTATTTAATTGTATCTTTGCTTCACCAATTATCTTGATTCAAGATATTTAAAAACACATTCACATTTATATAATCATGTGAAATAAATTTTACACTTGTTTGCCCTTTTTCCAATGTAGAAACACTAAATCTCTTTACTTTTCAGTGTGTGTCTAGTGTAATTATTTTACCATTCCTAGAGAATTTTATCTTTCAGTTTCATAAAACTTGTTTTGAACTTCAGAGTTATTTTGGACACAGCAGGTGGCCCATTTCCACTGTTTTGATATCTTGATTTGAAAACAAGGTGACTGGTGTTCCATATTTGCTGTAAGTAAATGTATACTTACTTTTCATTAGAGTAATTCTACCTTTGATTTGCAATTTTTTTTAGTAATTTTACTGGGTATCTCTCTGCAATTCTATGATGGACTAACAGCTAAATGGATACAATTTTGCAGCGACTTCTCAAACGTGTTTCTAATCAGTATGCAGCAATACCTTTCCATTAAGCATGTGTTTCCAATGTTATATTCTTTACTCGGAAGCTCATTATTTTACATTTACCTACAGTGAACTGCATTTGCCATGTATTAGCACAGACACTTAGGTGTCCTCAGTCTTGATATATCCCTCATGATATTACCTCTTGCATTTCTAGTCATTTAAAAATAATCTGCAAACAAGCAGAGTATAAGCATGGTGAATCCTAGCTGGTCTAACATATATGCACGAGGTGCGATAAAGAAAATACAATGAATATTTAAGTAAAAAATTTATTACAGTAAAAGACACATTGCCATGAAACCCCTTCAAAATAACCCCCTCACTTTGAATCACTTATCCCATGTTGTTGCCACTTTCTGAGGCAGTTCTGGAAGTCCTCTTTCGTTACTGTCCTCAGTTGTGCTATTGTGGCTGCCTCGATGTCCTAAATTAATTCAGGTCACGCATTGCTTCTGGTACGGCAATTTCTGTCAAATAAAAACATTACTGTGTGTCCTCATCCATCTTATTCACTGGATCTGGCACTGTGTGACTTGTGGCTCTTCCTCAAAGTCAAAATGACCATGAAAGGTGAACATTTTGAATCGATTCAGGACATCGAGGCAGCCACAGCAGCACAACTAAAGACAGGAAAGAGGACTTCCAGAGCTGCTTCAGAAAGTAACAAGAAAGATGGGATACATGTGCTCGAAGTGAGGGGAAGTATTTTGAGGGGGATTAATGGCACTGTGTCTTTTACTGCAATGAACATCTTTTATTTAAATATTCACTGCATTTTTTATTGCACCCTCATGTGTGTGTATATATGAGTATACACAAATATATGTGTATACACATACATGTGAGATATATATATATCTCAAAGACAAATGAACTCTGAAGAAATTTAGTAGAAAAAAAAGGAGGGAGTTCCCTGGTGGTGTAGTGGCTTAAGGCTTTGGCACTGTAAACACGGCGCTTGGATTCGATTCCCACCCAGGGAACTACCTACATACCAAAAAAAAAAAAAAAAAAAAAAAAAAAAAAAAAAAAAAAAAAAAAAAAAAAAAAAAAGGAAAAAGGGAAATCATGAGACTGATTTGATATCCTGGCCATTTGATGTGACATGAACACCATTGTTTTACTATGTTATCATGGTAATAGCTATAAAACAAAATGTAATGAAAGTAGCTAATAGTAGTTGTCCATAGTGACTCTTCCAATAAACATGGGATTATTACCTTACTGTCTCAAAACTACAGGGGAACTGTGTTTATACATTTGCTTGCCTCAAAAGGAATGATGGAGATCCTTAAAAAATAATGCTGAAGAAAGAGTATTCAGTTGGTTTTGAGTTACAAAGTCTACTTCGTTCAGATTAACTTCTAAATACAGTAATAGAAATCTGTATAAGGAGTATTACAATGGTGGAGACATATTGCTATTAGATGCTATTATAACCAGAAAATCCAGAATACCCACTTCCTTCCATGTCAGTAGTCCTTCCTAGAGAAAGTATCCCCACAAGAAACAGCAGCAGAGTAAGGATTACAGGCAACTTTTCATGGCTTCATATGTTTCTAAAGATTTAGTAAAGAGTTCCCATTACAATTGACTTGGAGGGTCCTTTCTGAGCCTAAAGATTTAAGTGATGATTATTAGTAAAAAGATTTCTTATCCCTATATTCTGAATTTTGGAGCCAATCTCTGGAAGCAGAGAAAGAGTAAGGGAGACAAAAAGAGAAAAGACTTTGTATTTAAAAACCCGTCCCACTCCAGGAGTGGGGAGTTTCCCTGATGGCCCCCAGGAGCTGAGTTCTCTCAGCTTGCACTCCTCACACAGAGGTAGGAAGCAAGGAATGTTCAGGACAGGTATAAAGGAGTGCATCAAGTATATTTTTTCTGGGTTTTAAAGCAAGGTAATCCCATAGGGTCCAACAAATGTCCTGGAAATCAGAATAATTAAGTTAAAAAGTCTTTATTTTTCTTTTAGAAGCCAAAGCTTCCTGGTGTGAAGTAGTGGTGGAACATCCCCTAGTTGAGTGACATATAGAAAATGACACCTTATTCCAATTCTGGGAGGACACAAGTAAGGCGCTAACGCCCAAGTTGTCTTGAACGATAGGTAGGAGCAAGCCAGATGATAAAAATGGGCAGAAGACATTTGAGGAAAAGAACTGGGCAAAAGAACAGTTGTGAAAAATTATCAGGTGTTTTTCTATGGAACTACAAGCAGTCTGATTTGACTGGACCATCTAATGGAGCCATCATGTGCCAACTACACCCGGATGATCTAGACAGCATCCTGTGGGATGGATTTTCGACTCCTCAGGATTGGAGAATGCACCTGTCTCAGAATTCTCTGGACATTCTCAACAACCCCACGATGCTGCTTTTGTGAGGCAGGCATGTTCATCCTGGGTATAATTTTGGAAAAGTGATTGAAGCTCTTTGAGTCTCAGTCCACACATACGTGAATAGAGAAAATATAATAGCTCCTCCTCAGGTTTGTTGGCACACACATGAGATCATGTCTACAGAGAGTGCTTTGTAACCTGGGAAGTGCAAGACAGAGTTTGTATATTATAGCTGATGAGATTTCTATCACGCCTCATATTTTATACCATACGGCAGCAACAGAATTTAAATATCTTTAAGATGCTATATTCAATATACAAAAATAATGTAGGCTTCCTGTGTGCAATTATTTTTTATATAGTTCAACTCAGTAAAAGAGATTATACTTCAGGAAAGCCTTAAAGCTCCAATGACAAATATGTGGCATATTGGATCTCATTCTTCACTTGTGCTCCCAAGGCAGATGCCACTAATTGATGACAGTTTTCCACTCAGCCTGGGTGGAGCCTCAAAATGCTTCTCACTATCCCAAGGAGCTAAAACCAAAATATAAGAGTTGGCCCTTGAAATAGATTATTTTTCATTGGATTAAAACCAGAAAAAGGCACAGGGCGTTTTTCTTTTCTGCAAACCCTCATTGCAACTATTCGAATTCAAAGAGGAAAACCTCTGTCTCTAAACAGTTTTTAGGAATAAGAATGTGAGATGTATGAATTGGGAATTGATTCTTAACAAGGTAACAGGAGAAATACATAAAAAAAATCTTTTTGGTATCTCAGGTTATTGATTGCTTAATTTCCTTCAAATCCTGCATGGTTTCATATCAGTTGTGTTATTTAAAGTGATGATTATGAAATTATTAGGTTTGTGCCAAATAATAAACATAAATTTAAGTAAAAATATCTCTAAGTAAATCAGAACAATTTTGTAAATGGAGTCTAGAATACAGGAAGGTGTGTTAAAATCCTGTAACCATGCAGGCACATAGTTACGAAGTCATTGTCATGGACTATTTTCATACATCATTTTTATGCTGCTTAGTGTAAAATATGACAAAAAGCTATTATTTAGTCTTTTCAAAGTACCTAGTAAATAGCCTTCTGCCCAATTACACTTTTCCTTAAGAGTAAACTATCTAAGGACTTAGAGATGTATAATGATTTTCTTCTAAATGTGTAGCAAAATATGTATTAAAAAATTCTTTCAAACTGGTAGGTGCTTATTAGCATACATACTTTGAATGGATAAGAGGTACATCAGGGGAGAGGAGACAGCATGGTATAAAGAGGAGAGTTCTTAGCTTCCCACAAAGTTCTGTTATGAAGGAGATAAAGATGAAGCTGAGAGTAAACTGGGCATTTTTATTCATTCTGACCTGGGGCCACCCTTCCTGTAAGAACAGCACCAACGTGCCCAGTGAGCTAATCATGGTGCTACCGGTTTTGAGTGATGGGGAGCGACAGCCATACGTCACTCCCTCAGTCCTTCAGTTCCAGTAAGACCCAGCCTTACGGATCTTCTTGACCTTACTTGCGGAAGGTCAATAACCTGAGGTGCTGCCGACTCTCGGCTACGTCCTACGGGATGGTTAGTTGTGCTGAGCCAGGTGACAGAATTTTGGCACCAAGATGTACAGAAAAGGGATTGTTTGAAGACCAACGCAGAGACAAAACTCTACTACTGCTACCTTGTGCATGAACACAGTGTTGCTAAGAAGCTGTATGTGTATGTCTGTGGGGTGAAAAGGGCTGTTCTGCCTGTGATTTCAACCAGTATGTGGCTTAACACTGGATTCAGATACATTCCATAATGAAGGGCATGTTTTAAATGTCCTTTCATCTGTGGCCCAATAAATGGATGCACTTGCTCCAATGACCTAATTCTTATTCATTTAATATATGCAGTACAGAGAGCTGGAGAGCTGGCCCAGCAAGACGCCAGTTCCTCCTTGGCTAGTCAATAGGAAATAGAGAGCGGCTACGTCCACAAGCTCAGACATCCTGGAGGGAGGTGTCAGATCAGATCAGATCTAAAAGGCCATCTTAGAGAAATAGAAGAGAAAAAGACACTCATCCCAACCTCTGTCAAGCATTCGTCAGATCTCTCAATTTTAGAGCAAGTATACTGATACGTTATATCTCATTTATAGCTTTAAAGTATGTAAATAAATGCAGAAGGCACAGAAGTGGGCTCCAAAAAAATATTTACAGGTAAATTACCCAATGGTTTTGGAAATATAATTTTAACTCCAGCGACTTATCTCCCCATGGCAGCAAAAGGGGAAGCCGTTGAACATTGCAGTTAAACCGTTGAGCATCAGAGTTGGAGAGAAAGACTTGATCCAGTCCCATTTCTCCCACTTAATATCAAAGTCTTCATCTAGCAAAAGGGGATATAAAATCTGTTGCTCTGGCACTATTGGGAAATAAATTGATATCCTGCTTGCAATGTAGTCTGTTTTTGTATACGAGGGCTGTCCAGAAAAGACCCAGCCATAAATGTGCCTCTCTCTCTCTCTCTCTCACACACACACACCCACACACACACACACACACACACTGGCACAAGGCATTGACCCCATGACAATTAGGTAACCTAGAACTTCTCAACACACAATTGGTAAAGTGTCCAGTGTTCAAGGAGAAAGCAGGTCTTCTTTCTAGGTGTCAGCTTCTTGAGGCTGATGCTCCAAAGGAGGTCACTGCCCGGAGTAATGAGAACAGTTGGGAATCTCCCCCATTCTTTGTCACCTGAGGTCAACAGCCATCTGGCCTAACTCATGCTGACTTTCTAATTGAGAGTGAAAACAGATTCTCTCTCGTGGCCAGGAACAAAGGGCATGGCCAAATTGTGGAAAATGCAGATGACACAGCTGCCTTCATCCACACAGGGTGCGTATCTCAATTTTCTATCAATACATCCTTGGGCAAAGCATCCTGTGATTCAGAGGCAGAAGCAAAGCGGACGTGAGCAAGACGGGCAAGAGGAGCCATGCACCCGAATGCCCTTGGAATGACAGAGCAATTACGAAGATGAGAAGGTTCTCTTTGGGATCCAAGTCCTGTCTTTCAAACACAGAGAATAAATTCGCCAGTCAACGAGCTCCCGTTTCTTCACAAATCATGACACGGACGTTAAACGCATCACTCCTGTGTGTTATGAGCCTTTTCCTTTGCATTTTCATAGAAGAAAGCTGATAGCCTACACAGGACACTGACCAAAAGATTAAAATCACCATGAGTGTCCTTTTATTTTCTTGGCCGGCCACGTGCTGATCCAGCAGTCATCCATCTTTTTCTTCTTCCCAGATACTGGTTAACAAATACTACCTGGTGATAAAACTGTCCGATTTCCTTATAACAAAATTTACAAACATCGGGAAAAAATGCTGAGAGTGGGTAAGATAGCTTATCTGTGTTAGATATTTCATACATTTCAGAGCTTCATGCACTTGGTGAAATGTTTAAAATAAATATCCAAGTGCCAAATACTTTGTTCTTTTTAATTTATTTGAAGGATGTGAAACATGTTATAATTAATTTCATATGCTGTATTAGGAGATTCCATTTATATGCTTGAAGCTGCAGAGACCTCCACAACAGTCCTGAGTAATTCCATTTTGCAGTACAAGGGACATTGTTAATGTTCAAAGATTAGAAAATGCATCCTCTTTGATCTCTGCTCCTTGTTGAAAGACAGCATTCAGATACCAGGCATGTATTTTTTTTAAATAGTTGATTTCTCCTAGAGGAAGATATGATTAAATAGAATACTCCAGGCTTAATAAGGCAACAAAAGAACTGGCAATTTCTTTTTAGCGCTCTTCATTCTAGCATCTCAAAGCTGTTTGCTTTGGGATTTAGATATGGAGTGAGAACAAGCTGGTGACCCTAAGAACAACCACATTAGCCATTTTGGTTATGCCAGAATGGAAATGGCACACATGCCAGAGGCTGGCACACTTTGCAGAGTGGACATTTTGTACATTTTATTTTAATTGATGGTTCAGCATATAGATCGGCATCTGTACAAATGCTTAAAAATTTAAAAAGTATTACTGGATTCTTGCAGGTAATAAAAACTAGATGTTTAGAAAAGAAAATGGCTTCCTCTGTTGCTTCCAATGTGGTTCTTTAAAGTTGCTCATTGTTTGTAACCCATAATTCCTTGAGTCCTTCCCTCAGCGAGTATCTAGTAATAGTGCTATTGCCAGGGGGGTAATGGTAGGCACTAGAGTTTTCTTATGTTCACAAGCGCTTTTCATGGGGATTACAGTACATTGATATGGCTTCAGTGCTAGATATTTAGAGCCCCAACCAAAAGTCTCAAGTCTCATCTCTTGTCCTCTTGAAAACTAGCTCTTGCTAACTTCAGAACACATTTCTATTTATGCCTTTGAAAAAGAAATAGCAGACAGCTGTGGCCAGACTTTCTCCCATAATTGGCCCTGTAAGCGTCGCCGAACCACTGCAGTCTGTCTTCCAGTCCATCTTCCACATGATGGTCAGAGTGATTACAACTCAGGAAACATGCAGTAGCTTCCCATTGCACTTTGCATGAGGACGGACACCTTTACTATGACCTCCCAGTCTGGACCTGATCTGGCCCGCGAAAGCTCAGTGCCCTCCAGCCCCACTCACTTTTTCTCAATTACTCTTATGTGGCAGGACTGTCCTGTACACAGGACTGTTCCTTCTACACTGACTTCCCCATCAGAAGCAAACCTTCCAGGCTTGCGTACAGGGCTCCTTCAAGTTCAAAAATAGCATTTTCGTCTTGGGATTAATCTCTTCGCCTCCTGACATACCTTGCATGCCAACTTCTCCTGCTTTTTTTTTTTTTTTTTTTTGCTTTTTGGTATGTGGGTAGCTCCCTGGCTGGGAATCGAACCCAGGCCACAGCGCTGACAGCGCCAACGCCAAAGCCGAAGCCTTAAGCCACTACACTATCAGGGAACTCCCAAAAATAGCATTTTCGTAATTTGCATTGTATGCATTCCCAAGTAGCTCAAAATCTAAGCATGATTTCAATGTCTATGGATCCATTTAGCTTCTAAATTCTTTTATTCTAGATTTGGTCTTATGCCCTGATGCTATGAATGGCCTAACAAGATTGCCAAAGGCTGGTCATCAATGGCAGCACTTGTTATTAGAAATCTATTCAACAGAAAAAGCCTGTAGAGCTTTAATAACACATTCATCTAGAACTTCTGGTTTAAGAACAGAAACATGATTTTCTGAATGTTTTCTTAGAAGCAGTTTGTCAATTTAATTTAAGATATACTTATTGAAAATATTCCTTAAGTAAGGAAGTTCAGAAATTCTTTGGTACCAACCAGACTATTTTTTAGATGTTTTATTTCAGCAGTATTCAATTTCATTTGCAATTTCTCACTATCTACTCAAGACACTTATTAATAAATGGGGAAGACACACAATCAACACTATTTGGTCACTGCCATAATTTTCAACAGGTATTTATTGTATACTAACAACAAGTATTTATTGCATACTCATCTCTCTTTTCAATACTCTCTCATCACCTCCAGTTTCCTTCAGTTTACAGCCTTATGTTAGAGCCATGAGGACAGCACACGGTCACCACTCGTGTGGTGGATTAGTGGTCACCTGTACCTAATGACATTTGAGATGCAGCAAGAAGGCCTCAAAAATCTCTCCCCAGTATTTACCCTACTAAATTAACACCCTTCCTCTTCTGTTGCAGGCAACATTCCTGAAGAGATGTGAACTCCTCAAAGAGTAGTAAATCCATTAGACCATCATGAATCGTACGTTAAATGATAGATCATAAAACCACTTAGAAACTCAAGCATATTAAGCCTGAGAAAGTCATCCTCATGAAAGATGGGTAATGGATCTTTACGAGGGACCCTCTGTAAGTAGGTACTCATTTTATATGTGTCTAGACTTTCATCACTTACTCATTTAAGAAATATTTATTGATTACCTACAATGTCTCAGGCATTGTTATTGCCACTTGAAATACATCAGTGAACAGAGGACTTGTTTCAGTTTTGCATTGCCACAATAACATGTAATGGCTACAAAATTGAAGCATCATATGACAGTGGACACAGCTTGCAGGGTTCAAATGGTGTGGGATAGACTTGGCCAATCATGCCTGAGCCACTCGGGTCCATAGTCAGTTGCAGGTTCATGTGATGGCTCTGTTGATCTTGGTTGGTCTTTCTCACAGAGCTGAAGATCAGTTGGCTGTGACTGATCTTAGATGGCTTTAGCTGGTACAACTGGAAAACCTTCTCTCTGTTCTATGTGTTTCATTCATTCTTCAACAGGCCAGTCTAGCATGTTCTTATGGCCATGGCAGAAAAGCAAGGGTAGACAAATCCCATCATATATAAGTCTCTGTTTGTGCTGTATTTGCTAACATTCCAATGCCCAAATCAAACTTCATGGCCAAGCCCAGAGGCAGAGTAGAAGAACACTACAAAGTTATGTGACCAAGTTTTTTAATATAGTGTGTGTTATGGGTTGAACTGTGTCTCCCCAAAATTTACATGTTGAAACCCAATTCCCTACTACCTCAGAATGTGACTGTGTTTGGAGATGAAGTTAAAATTGGGTGATCCCTAATCCAATCTTACTGGTGTTCTTATTTAAAAAAAAAAAAAAGGAAATTTGGGCACATGAAGAGATACCAGAGGTGCATGAGCACAGAGGAAAGACCATGTGAAGACACAGTGAGAAGGTGGCCATCTACAAGCCAAGGCGAGAGACCTTGGGAGAAACCAAACTGACACCTTGATCTTGGATTTGTAGCCTTCAGAACTGTGAGAAAATAAATTATGTTGTTTAATCCACCCACCCTGTTGTGTTATGGCCACTCCAGCAAACTAATACAAGGGGGAATGAAAAACAGAAGCCATTTCCTGGTAACCTTTTACAATAGCTAAAAGTCTGTACCTTATTATACTCTAAATTTCTAAATTAAATTATTTAAATGCTATCATGTATGAGAAGTTGATAAATGCTACAGAAAAAATTTAAAAGTTAAGCAGGGTTGAGAGATCAGTAGTGCTGAAGGTAGTGGTGACAAGTTTTTTATTAAATAGGATGGTCAGTGTAAGTAAGCATCATTGAGAAGGAAACAAATGGACAAGTACTTGAAAGAGATGAAGATATCTGAAGACACCATTCCAGGCAGAGATAAGAAGAGAAAGAGGCTTTGAGGTAGACCATTCATGGAGGCTGGAGCCACAGCAAGAAGCCAAGGTGGCTGGGGTGTGACGTGAGAATAAGGGATGACAGAGGCATGACAAAGGCCAGCCTATGGGGGGCGAGGTGGGGGGAACCTCGTAGACCAAGTAAGGACTTCGAGTATCGCCAGGTTGTAAGGTGTCCTTCATTCTGACTTTTTCTCATTTCTTGATATCTGTTTCTGCTGTTTGTCCTACAGACCCCTAGTTTTGGAAAATCAGATACTGATCCGGTCAAAGATTTGCCTTCCCTACAGGTTGAGCTATTTGAATGATATTCCTCTTACCACGTAATTTCATTCTGATTTTGAAGTTTTTTGCATTAACATCATTCCCCTACCTCCTCAACTATCTCATCTTTGGCTTTCTTAAGTTGTGAAAATCACTATGCTGTAAGTTTCTTCATCAGATACATCCCCAAAATGCTTGTTCATGCCAGGGTCATATTAAAGAAGGATTCGAGACATGGGACCATTGCTTGAGGACAAGTGCAGAATGGAATTGTAGAGAAGCACTCTTAGATTGCTGAGTCCCAGGGTGAGGAGCTGTGCAGAGGGAGCTAGTTGACTGTGCACTATTTATGATGGAAATGAGGGTTGGGTGACCTGAAGGAGAGAAAGAGGACCCACCCGAATAAGCACATGTAAAGGCAACAACAGGGAATGTAGTGTCCATTCTATAACCACCCACAAGATACCCATCAGCAGTTCTGAGTATATGCATTCTGATAATCTCTTATTTTTTATTTCTATAGGATAAAAAAATCTAGTCTGATTGTAATTCTTAATAAAGAATTTGATTATTATATCTTTGGTTATACTATAGCTCTTGAGTCATTAGAGACATAGAAACATTTAAAAAGTCAAAATGCCTTCAATCAATTGATTACTTTCATTTCCAAGGATATATCCTCACTCTGACACTCTGGGTTAGGTGTCACTGATCTCATTTTGCAGAAACAAGCACATATGGACAAAGTTATTTGTTTAAACTTACACAGATGCTAGAAATGATTCAATCTGAAATATATATATGCATAACTTTTACATGAAAATGCAAAACTATCATCTTCAAGTTGAACAATATGTGAGGATCTTCCACTCTAATTCTTTTAATGCTTCAGTATGAAACACAGGGTTAGAGAATATGAAGGTGGCTTATCCTTGGAGATCTCATGACTTCACCAAATGTCATTTTCAAGATTTACTTGTTCCATAACCAGAGAGCCTGAATTCAAGTCTCAGCTCTACTACTTACTTACTGTGTCCTTGGCCAAGTTACTATCTCTCTTCATGTTAGTTTTCTCATCTGTAAAATGGAGATAACAATAATACGTATTTGTGGTTATTGCCTAATGACCACAAATCCAGCCACCCCATAGACACCTATCTCTGCAGTGAGACTTTGCTAATCCTCTCATCCAAAGGTGTAGTCTCTTTAAATCTGTGCTGGTCTTATGACTTGCTGTGACAAATAAAATACTATACAAATGATGTTATATAAATGGCTTTGCAGATTCTGTTTTTGCCTTAAAATTAAAAAACAAACAAACAAAAAATTTACTATATTATGGAGAAGTCCAGAATTGTGGAAAGAAAAGCTTAGGTATCAGGTGGTATACAAGTAAGACATCTTAAACCTACTAGTTCAGCCTAACCCACAAGTTGAATGTAGGTACATTAGTGCTCAGGAGAAACCAGAGAGAATCAAAGAAATCAAATAACACAATAAATAATAGGTAATTATTACTTTAAGTCTCTTGATTTTGGATTTTAGTTGTTTTTTTTTATGTAGCAATCTCTCATAAAATTATTTTGATAATTAAATTAATTCATGAATGTAAAGTGCTTAGATCTGAGTGCCTGGCATGTAGTAGTTGCTCATTAAGCACTAGCTATTGTATTTTTAATTGTACTGCACCTTATAGGCATGATAAATTGGTTGATGGTCACCTTGCTAGCATTCAGGCCTTCTGGCTTTTTTATCTACTGTTTATTCTACTTAAATGATCTTCTGTTGACTGTTACAAATTTGGTATATATCTTTAAAATGAGTTTTTCTCAGCTACATGTTTATAGATATATGAATAGTTTTTAGAAATTTGATCTTATGCACACTACTGTTCAAATATAGATTTGGGGATTATTCCCAGTTAAATCATGTCCATCAAGTTATAAATCATGACCCAGAAATATTTCTTACGATTTATTATATAATTTCTTATGTGTTTCAAGGGATATCTATCAACAAGTAACAGGTTAAGTCTATCAAGGAAAACTGCTATTTCTCTTGACACTCATTTTGTATCAAGTTGCAACCTCACATAATAATTTCTTATGAAAGATTAAAAATATTAATGGGTTGTAGTGAAAATGTTCATTAGAAACATTTTCCTGTTACAATAAATAATTGTTAGCTCATTATTTTCAGTAGCTAAGAAATTTGTATTTGAATCAGTACCATTCTATACTAGCAGTCCCCACCCTTTTTGGCACCAGAGACCGGTTTTGTGGATGACCGTTTTTCCATGGACCAAGGGGGTATGGGGGTTTGTTTCAAGATGATTCAAATACATTACATTTATTGTGTACTTTATTTCTATTATTATTATTATCATTATTACATTGTAATATATAATGAAATAATTATACAACTCACTTGTCACTATAAAGCCTGCCACCAGATGCAGTTCAGTTGTCACTTGCCATTCACTGATAGGGTTTTGATATCAGTCTGCAAACAATTGATTCATTATGGTCTCTGTGCAGTCAAACCTCTCTGCTAATGTTAATCTGTATTTGCAGCCACTGCCCAGTGCTAGCATCACTGCCTCAGCTCCACCTCAGATCATCAGGCATTAGATTCTCACAAGGTGCATGCAACTTAGATCCCTCATATACAGAATTCACAGTAAGCCTCCCATGAGAATCTAATGCTGCTGCTGATATGACAAGAAGTGAAGCTCAGACAGTAAAGTGACTGATAGGAAGCAGCTATAAATACAGATGAAGCTTTGATCGCTTAACCGCCATTCACCTCCTGCTCTGCAAACTAGTTGCTAACAGGCCACAATCCAGGGGGTTGGGGACCCCTCTTCTATACTGTTATTGTGAGCTAAGTTTGAATGCATTTTGTTAATATTTATAAAGTATAGCTAGCTTTATTTAAGTAAGGAGAAATTAGAAGTTATTGTGGCACATCATTCATCAGGTATATTTCAGACACAAGACATATGGTAGCCAAGTAGACCTATTAGGTTTCTGTTCTCATAGAATTTCCATTTTTATCAGAAGAGACAGATAAAAAATGAGTAGAGAAGTAAGTAGATCAGTGAGCCAGACAACTTTAGGAGGCAAGTACAATGAAGAAAATACTACAGAGCTATGCAATCAAGAATGCCTTTCAGAAATGTTAAGTAAGGTGTTGGAAGCCACCTTTGGAGGACACTTAAGCTGAGACCTGAAGAATAAAGAACTTACTATGTGAAGATCTAAAGGAAAAAAGCTCCAGGCAGCAAAAAGTGTCAGTGCCAAGGTCACGGTGGTGGCATGGTTTTGCTGGAAGTGAACAATGGAAGGAAAAACACAGGGAGGGTGGATGAGGGTAGAAGGAGGTGAAGATGGAGAGATTGACTGGAACCAGACGATAGGGGACTGAATGGGCCTGGCAAAGAATTTGCGTATCGTTTTGTTTTGCTACAATGGAAAGCCACTGGAATGTTTTGAACAAGGGAAAAAGGTAAATTAATGTAGCGGGAACTGTTGGGAAGCTATTGAAGTTGCCCAATCAGAGAATGATGATGGCTTGGGATGAGATGGTGGCAGTGGACATAGTAGTGGGCTGATGTGGGATATATTTATGAGGACTTCTTGGTGAATTGGGTGTTAGTGGTAAAGGAATTAAAGAGGATTCCTATGCTTTTGACTTCCCATGTGGGTGAATGATGACGTTATTTACTGAAACATGGAATATAGGAAATCCCTATTAACTGATACAGGGATCAGGCTTGGGAAAGAAGGCAAACCAGGCATCCTAGTTTGGGCCTGTTAACCCTTTTTCCATTTCCCCCCAAGAATACTAGCTGGCAGCACTTGTGGCTGCAGCGTTTACCCTGAGATAACTCGTGGGTTGCAGTCCTAACTTCACCCTCAAAGTTTACTGTGGCATACCTCATTTTTACTATTATTTTCATGTCACTCCAGTACATTGCTAGTCTTTGGAAAGAAATGGTATTTCCATTTAAAAAACAGAGTAATTCCGATTGCTAAAAATGTCAAATCCTACAAAATATATCATTCCTACGTGTAAAAAAAATTATTAAACACTGATCCTCATCTATACCTGTTACAATAGAATTAGAGACAAGTTCTGTTTATAAATAACTCCAAGAACAGTTTTTATATTTTGTTTTCACATTGACAACCAGTCAGATTTGCTTTAGCCTTAAAGAGCATGTTTATGTAAAATTAAGTGCACGTGGCAGTGAGCTACACTCTTTTCCCCTAAACAGAAAATGGGTTAAACTTTAGACACCTTCGCGCTGTCGGTGTGGGTTAGATTTATCGCCTTATGGCTCAGAGGAGAAGCCGGGACTGAGCATGCATGTGTGTGAGTCCCTGGGGAACAGTGAATCAGAGCAGAATTATCTGCCCTGATACTACTGTCACTTTGTTGCCTTGTGCAGTTTGGGAGAACCCCAACTTTAAAACTCTGAAAGACCAGGACACCAGAAAATTTAACATCCCTCAAGGACTGAATCGAATATCCTTTTATTGTCCCATTTCCTTCGCCTTCCAAACTCACAGTAACTCACTTAACGGCAACCCCTTGCAGTGGTTCATCGCTAACTTCTGACTGTTCTGTCTCCGTCTTTATCCATCTGTACGTTCATTGGCCTGTTCTATAAAAATAACTGTACAAATCTTTGAAATATTCCCATGCTCCAAACTGCAGCCCCTACTGCATTTGTAGCACCAGGCTCCAGGTTTGAACTCCTATGCCCCTTTAGATCTTTTCACTGTGGGTGGCTTGTCCCAAATTCTGTTCTTGTGAAGGAATGGTGAGCAGGGGAGAGAGGGATTTGGTTTTCTTCCTTCTTTAAAATAACAACAAAGACACTCAGAATGGTCAGAATTTGTGTAAAATTAGTTGAATTGATTACCACAACGACCTAAACTTCTTTCCTTGGCAAGTAAGAGTCAGGACGCAAGGCCAAGTTCCCAGGGCCTGGCCTGGCTGTGAGGTATGTGGAGTGGTATAGAATGAGGCCTGCTTCAGCAGAGCTAAGGTCGGAAGCTGACCAGAAAACCAGGAGAAATGTCCAGAAATAACCATTTTCAAACACGTTTAGTGCCGTGGATATTTTTCTGGTTCTAAAATGAAAATATTCTTGCAAACACATGACTGCCAGGTAATGATTGCTCCACCCCCTATCCTTACTTCATCTCTTAGGTCCAGAGTCACAAAACACCCACAGCGTCAAAATATTCTCTCAAAAGCTCATCTAAGAAACAACTTCTAGGGTGAAGTTGACACTAAAACTTGGCAGTTCAAAGAAAGCTTCACTATAAGGGGATGAGTTCAATGGGCCAAGGCAAGTCATACATCAGGTTGGGAATTGGGGACACCAGAACAGAAACAGGGGTTGTGAATTAGAAGACGTGGTGGGGCACTATGGACCCAGGAGGGATTGTCTGAGCCTCTGGGGCAGAGTCATGAGATCTTGTGTTCAGGCCCCTTGGCCTTGGTGCATGGCCTTGGAATGGCTGGTGAGCACTCAGCTCAGTCAGGGCCCAGAATCCACTGTCTGCCTTTCTTACCTCACCCCCCTTTTTCTTTCTCTTCAGCCATTTGAGCTGCTGCCAAACTCGAGCAGAGTTCCGAGCGCAGCAAGAAGAGGCAGCCAGCCAAGCAGCCGCATGCTGACATGCTGGAAGCACGCGATTTCTTCCTGAAAATGACATCCTCAAGGACAGAGGACTTAGCCAGAGTCATCAGATCCGTTAGCCCCTTCCTATTCCTGCAAATTCATGGAAAGAGATGATACAAATGCTCAAAACAAAAACAAATATCATTTCTTAAAGGACTTATGGAGGTAGATGATGTCATTGTTATTGAATATCGTGACTCTTAAGCAGACCACCGAGGTCATGTGAAATGATAGAACTTGACTTTCTTGACTTGATTGCGATCCTGAAACCCAGGTTCTTTTTTTCTGGGGGGGGGGGGGGAGGTCGCGGTGGGTAGTTCCCTGGCTGGGAATCGAACCCAGGTCACAGCGTTGAGAGTGCTGAAACTAGCCACTACACCACCAGGGAAGCCCACATGAAACCCAGGTTCTTGATCTGGTGGTATGATGTTTGGGAAGAATGTTCTGGAAAGAGATTGTCTTCCATTAGTGGGAAGCTTCTACATTAAGGGAGAAAAATGCCCAGGTAGAATTATTAACATACCTCCTATGGAGGAAGATAATTGTGTCATAGAAAAATGCCAGTAAAAAGAAATGGGGAATAAAGCTAAGGAGTAAAGAGAAAGGAAGAAGATTGGAAGCAATACAGGTACAACAGTCACATGCCACCAATCACATGTCCTTTCTTTCCATATACACATAAAACAGTAAATGAGAAACAGAGTAATCCTTAATTTCAAGAAACAATCATACAACTCTTTCATAGCTTCCCTTAATGGGTAAAGTTTAGAAATGTGGTTTGATAGCATAGCTAGGTGGATTCGAAGTTGATTAAACATCAGGGAATATAAATTCTTGTTACTCCAAAAGACGTTTCTAATCACAGCCCAGACAGGCTGTCTTCTTTTGGGCCTGTGTACTGACGACTTAGATTGAGTCATGTATCCGTCACATCCTGTCCAACTTTGTGACCAACTCAAAATCCAAGATTAACAGCAAATACTAAAATAATAGAACTTACATGGAAAATGATATGAACAGCCTAAAAGAAAGCCTTAAACCTGTGAGATAAAGTGCAACAGTGATAAACACAATGATCTGCAGTTGACTTCAGAGAGTCGGCTGCCTAAGTGCAGATAGGAAGGCTGGGCTTTGAGCAGTGGAACGATCTAGGAGGGTGAAGGTGACTGCAAGTTCAATGTGAGCTGGCAGCATGGCCTGGCTGTGAAAATAAAACCACATCTGATCTTCTACTGCACCAATAAAAATATACCATGCTAATAAATGAAAACAGAGCCTAGGCACTCTCGACTATGTAAATAACAACCGTATCTGGAGTACTGTGTCCAGTTTGGTGCCAAATGGCTTAAGTATGTCAACCGAGGGTAGGGTTCCTGAAGCCATATTGTGGGAGAAACAAAGCAAAAGGGAATGTTCAGCTCAAGAAAAAGGGGGAGGGAGACAATTATGTTAAATGTGCTTGAGGATTGTCAGCCTAATAGAAGAAAAAAATCATCTTATTCTATTGGGTGTCAGAATACAATACCAGAATGTTTTAAAAAGCAGATACAAGATTGACATAAAGGACACCTTTGAAATAATTTAAGCTATCCCACAATGCTCTGGGTTAGCCCATACTGTAGTGAGTTTCCCTTCCTAGAGCATTATCCCCATATAGCACTGCGATAAAGGGATTCCCGCACTGTGAGAGGAGTTGTCAAACCTTCTGCCATCGCTAAGATTCTGTTCTCTGCCCCCATTCTAGAACTGCCACTTTCAGCTGCAATGTAGCTGGGCATCTACAAGGAAAAGTGTGTGTGTGTGTGTGTGTGTGTCTCCAAGTGTGAATGTGTTTGCATATGTGCAAATGCTCACAAGCATGCACACAGCTAACAGAGCAGTGCCACGCCATGGAGAAAGATCACAGAGAGAACAGGGTGTTTGCATCCAAGCTTTTCCTTTTCTCTGACTTAGGCAACCTGCTCCCCACAGTTCTGAGCCTACAGCCGCTGCCCTGGGTGCAGGAGGAAGCTTCTTCTCACCTTGTCTGACTACGTGCAGGGAAGAACACTGAGCTTAGTGACCAGGTGACACATTTGTGGAACGGGAGAGAAACACAGGGAACCTCAGAGCTAACGGAACCAAGTTTAAAGTAGAGCCCCCACAAAAATCTAAGTTTGTCCCATGTAAATCTTTTGCCAATGATGCTTGCTGTAAAATGCACAAGAAGATCGTCTTTCAACATACAGAACTCTTAGGAGCAGGTTTGGAGATGGCGGTTCCTGACCACGGCTGCACGTTTAAGCCGAGAGATTTCACTGTCTTCCGGGGAGCAGGGGGAGGTGCTGCTCATTTTGTTCATAATGCCACAGAATACCTCCACAAAGCAGCTCACAAGGAGAGGATAGTGCCATCATTTCCCATTTCTGTAGAATTGTCAGGAGGTTTTCTCTTTTCTGGTTTGGTCAGAGGCAAGGATTTTTTTTTTTTCACGTAGCTACAATTTCAACCCTCTGAACATCAAGCAGATATAAATTATCTACAAGGCTAAAAAGTCTTTGATTAACAAGCTAGGGAATTGCAGGTATTAAAATTGCCCCCCAGAGGGAGTGCATGTCGTTCCATGAATGCATTAGACACCTACTTTGAATTACAAAGAAAAATTAATTAAAAAGTATATGTTTATAAGTAATGTGTGTTCCCCTGAGTTCATTATGGGACCCACATATATGCAGAATCTAATAAAAATGAAATTACATCAGCTGCATAGTTTACTGCAGCAACATGAAGAAAAAGATAAGAGCAGGTGCTACCTAAAGTTTCCTTCTAGAACTTTTGGAGTGCCCCCACTAGTCTGAATGGACAATGCTGTATGCAGCTGAAGCCAGGACTGCCCAGACCCTAGGAAGCAGGATGGGGTGCCCCTGTGATCAGTCCTGCCTCCGATCTGTTCGTTGTCCTCTGAATTAGCCCAGGCGTGCCCGCAGGCTCTGCAGACGTGGTGGCAGAAGAAGCATTCGGCAGGCTCCATTGACAAGGCGTCGTGTGTGCTGGGACACAGTAGGCAGCCCTGCAGGCTGCTGGCCGGGTCAGCAGGTCCGACCTCAGGCGCAGCCCTTCCGTCTCATCTGCTGTCAGGCACTACGGGCCCGAGCGTCTCTAGATGTATGTGGGTCTAGAAGCAGTAGAAGTGCTGTGACATCCACCACTTGCTCATATTTTGTTTATTCCATAGCTATCTGGTTGTGTTAGCTTTCTGTGTCTTTTTTTTTTCCTCCCTGTGCTTTTCCCCCTTTTGGTTGCCATGGAAACAATTTCTCCGGTAAGGGAGGAGCCTGACAGCATCCAGGAGTATGCAGTGAAGTCAATTTATATCCCGGTTTGTGAAATATTGGGAGTTTGTAATGGTTGTTATCACCACATATGGTAAATCAATCTCTCTCTAGAGCAAATTTCTAAATATTGATATGAGTATGGGAGTAATAGATTGATATAGAATCATGCATCTCAGCAACGTGCATGACAACTTTGGAGATATGCATTTCTATTTCATTTGGTTTGTACGAATAGAAAATGAAGCACAAAGAGACAAAATGTACAATTTCTGGTTTGTTATTTATTTTAAATTCTCCAAAGACATTAAAGCCTATGGCTGTTTTAATTACACAAACTCAGAAGTCCGGCCAGATCGCTTACAAAGCTTATATATAGATGTATGTGTAAATGTGTAATTTTTTACATATAGCTCATCTGTGGCAGAGCAGCTATCCAATCTTCATTCTCACTTTAAATCAACTGGTATTTGGACAACCATGCTAATTCAGAAAATGCAGGCTCTAAAAGTTTGTCAAAATATGTGCACTTCACACAAGCAAGTAAGGTGATTACATTTTTGAGGTTTTAAAACAGCCTGGTTTCTCCTCCTTGTCTAAACTCAAATTTGTTTATTTGGTTTCATGTGTAGTTGTTCTGCTCTCAGTTTTCTCTCAAAAAGTCATGAATGACGGGACGACAAAATATTTGACTATTCGTGTTCTTGAAACAGATGCTACCTGAGTTGTTGCAGGTAGTTTCAGTATATTCTTCTGCATTCACTTAACACTTGGATTTGAAAAATTCCTGACCTTGGGCACTTTCTGGTGCATCAACCACCGAAGTGAGCCACCCTTGGCTGTGAGGAGAGAGCGGGGAATACGATGGGAGCACAAAGCAGGTGTGGGGGGACCAGTCAGAGAGGGCAGGGGGAAATGGCCTGCAAGTTTGGCTGTCCAAACATAGGTGCAAAACAGCCAGGGAGACCGTGAACGTGTCGAAAAAAAAATTTCTTTTCCTGAAAGAGCACTCTGTGTTACTTTTAATGAGCATAGAAATTGCGGCCTAGCTGACATTTTTGAAAAGCAACCGTTCTTCTTCCTCTATTTCCGCATGGTGGTCTGCTGTGGGACATGCTCAGAGGCGGAGGGAACTTGGACGTGGGGTGTAATCTCCTGCCCTTTTTGGATTGGGGGAAAAGGTTTCATATTTGATGATATCTTGAGACAAAGATTCCGACGCTTAAAGAGGAAAGACATTTTAGAGTAAAGGTTCCTGAAGATGGTTTGAGATTTTTATAAAATTTACACACACACACACACACACACACACAAATAGAAGATGGAATTCTATGTAATTTGAGAGGGTGGGGGATGGAAGGAAGGCCAGGAGAGCTGTTGGACTTGTTTTTGTAAGTGTCTCTGACGTCAGTGGAATCCAGACAAGTAGGACCCTAACCCCGAGGGTGGGGAGAGGGGTTCCTTCTCCCCTCTCTGTCCTCTTCTGCCCCGAGACATGCTGCTGAAAGGACCACTATCCCTCCCATGCTTTGTTGGTACTGGATGAGTTGGTTTTACAATTATTTGCTGCCAAAGAGTAAATTCAGTGAGGTGTTGGCTGTCACGTCAGGACGTAGAATCTGCCCAGACCGTGGTGTCAGAACACTGACTTCTGGTACAGTCTGAAGACACGAACGCCAGCCAGAGGACGTCGGTGGCCCCGGGCGCAGGGCTGAGGTAACGGTGGGGTCTGGAGGAAGAAATTCTAACTGTCTTTACTTGCTGTTGGACTTTGGGCAAGTTACTGCCTGGGTGCCTGTATTGGTGAAATGCAGATAATAATGTCTATTTCCACTAGTGATGACATAAGTATATAGTTCCTAAGACACACAAGAATTTAAAAAAATATGCAAGTTAAATATATTTAAAACAAAACAAGCATCTTGTAACTTCATCTTATCATTTGTTTTCAGGTATATACTTCTGCCTTCCAAAAGGAAGGGGGTGAGAATTTTCAGGGCAGGCATGTACCTTTGTCTCTGGACCCCCAGAGAGAAAAGACTAGAAGCACTGCTAGATGAGGGCGTCTGGGGAGGCAGGAGCAGAGGAGACGTGACTTGAAAATGAAGGGCATCGAGAAGAGCCAGACACTCAACTGTTCATAACTCAAGCCAGGTATAAGATAATTTTCCTTCATTTTTTATTCTTCTTTTCATTAAATTTCAGTGTCCTTAAGTAAGTCCATTAACCTGTTTGGCATTAGGAACTGTCGTGCTTTTGACATTAGTGACGATTCATAGAATGAACAAATTCGATGTGAGACACATGCTTCTGCACCTGTATTAGTAAATTTAAAGCAAGATGGTAGTGAATGAAGCCCATGTTGGGGAAAGGTGGGCGAGGAAAGGTTGGTTGGGAGAGAGATATGACATCTATTCTAAATGCTGTAACCACAGCATTCGATTTCGTGAGAATCTAAGACTGAATTGCCTGTTTGTAAAAGGAGAGGAATAGACCACTTAATTCCTCAGTGCTTTCACTGGGGATCGGTGTCAGGGAAATCTTTCTGTATCGTACTTCGCCTGTTTTGGTAGTTCTCTACAATCTGTGGATGTCTTCTAAGCCAATCATTTATTTAACCTGTGCAAGAAAATTCTTTATTTTAAAAAAAGAAAAGCTTACCATGGCTTTAGGGCTGCCTTCGATGATGTTTACAAAATACAAATTCAACCATTAAATTCATTAAATTAAATTAACTCTAACAACTATAATTTCCCATGAAAAGTACAGCAGAGAAGTGAGCGTGAGAGAATGTCACGTGAAACACATTATTTTTTTCTGATGATTCTAGTTATAATTGTACATCACATACAGAGATAAGTTCTGAGAAATGCTTCATGAGGTGATTTGGTCGTTGTGTGAACGTTATAGAGTGTAGTTAGACACCTCGGCTACATGACGTAGCCTAGCACTCCTAGGCTGCAAACTTACAGCATGTTACTGGACTGAATACTGCAGGCAATTATAATGCAATGGGAAGTATATAGCTAAACACAGACAAGGCACAGTAAAAGTACGGTGTAAAAGATGAAAAATGGTACACCTGTTTAGGGCACTTACCGTGAATGGAGCTTGCAGGACTGGAAGATGTTCTGGGTGAGTCAGTTGAGTGAGTGGGGAGTGAATGTGAAGGCCAAGGACACTACTGTCCACTACTGTAGACTCTATGAACACTGTCCCATGAGCCCTCCCCCTGCTTCCTTCTGACAGGGTCAGAAATCAAACATCGAAGCGTCAATGCTGCTCCATGAGCAGGGATGTGGCAATACTGAGACACAGATCACCATCACCTTAACAGTGCCTGTCAGAAGGGAGGGAAAGGGTGGCCTGAAGACCCGTGCGAATAAGAAATCAAGATGGAGAGAACTCCAGGCACATGGGGACTGTGCCATGGCATGCGGGTTCGGCAACTGCATGGTGGGTCAGTGGTCAGATTAAGGAACTTTGTGGTATTCATAAAAATAAAAAAAAACAAAAACAAAAAAAGAGGGTGTTTAACATGAAGAGGGTGTAGAACTGAGGACTCAATATTTTGACTTTGGAAATTTGTTTTTCGGTTTCACTGACCCTACCTGGCACAAAGAGCTCTCTCTGGCATTGCACTTACGGATGACATAAAACTTATCTGTGCTTTACGTTATTACAACCTGAAAATACTTCCAGAGTACAGGGGTAGCCTGGGTCCATGCAGCATAGAAAGCTCTTACTAAAGTGACAGAGGGACTTAATGCTTGTTGAGGCCTGTGGGCCCATGGACCCCGTAGCAAGCTCATCCAACCTGCAGCCCGCAGGCCCCATGCGGCCCAGGACGGCTTTGAATGCAGCACAACACAAATTCTTCAACTTTCTTAAAACATGAGATTTTTTTTGTGACCTTTTTTTTTTTTTTTTTAATAACTCACCAGCTATTGTTAGCGTTAGTGGATTTTATGTGTGGCCCAAGACAATTCTTCTTCTTCCAATGTGGCTCAGGGAAGCCAAAAGTTTGGACACCCCTGTTGCACAGGATCTTAGGTCCTCAACAAAGAATTTACAGCAATGTACTCTGAGGGCCGTCCAGCTGGGTCTGGGAGGGCCGTAGCGCCCCCTGAATATGTCGTGCAGCGGGGACAGGCTCCTCTGTGCTGAAACAGGTAGGTGACTGGCTGACTGGGAAATTACCTGTTCACTCAAAATTAAGGTGAGTGAGAGGGAACCTATTGCCTAGCCCCACAATATTGCTCCCATCAGTAAAAAAATAAAATTCATCCTTCCATTGCTTACACAAAATTCAGCTTCATTCTCATCTCAGGGGGCTCCCTTGTATATGTGGTCCATCACTGACTGAAACACTGTTATAGGGTGCATGGCTGCTTAAGCTTTTGATTCCCCAAAATAATGGAGAAGCTCAAATGCACTTCTCACATGATCTACTTCTTTTACATTAAATTCACCTCTTTGATTTATCTCCAAACTTTTCTTTTTTGGCAGTGTCTATATTGCATAACTCATCTATTTCAACTGAAACTTAAAAAACATGAACAACAAATCAGAAATACTTAACAATCATCTAATAGCTATCAGCATGAACTGATAACTACCACAGAAACACAAATCTTTATTACATAATACGGAGTGTAGCTTGTTTAAAATATGTATGTTCATGCTTCCATTTCTATTAATATTCATTTCACATTATGAGCTCTTTGCAGCTAGAACTATTTCATTTTCTGTATCTAGCAGTGGCTGATATATCATATTTGCAGTCTGAGCTCAATTGAATGAGTACATGGCACTTGGGATGGCAATATCTCAGCGTGAGTTCTTACCCTCCGGTTTGAGTGTCATATTCAGGCAGAACACCCTTGGGATTCTTCCTTTCCTCTCTCCCTCCCCCTCTCCCTTCACTGCCTTTATTTCTTGGACTTTCTGAAGTTGAGTCTTGGCTACTTGTATAGGATGGAATATAAGACGTCGGGAATGGAAGATGGTCTGGAACTACCGAAGCTGCAATCAGAAATATTTCTGGCTGGAATCTACAGCAGTATACTCATACAGACTGGAAGTTTCCATTTAATTTGGATAATGATGTTGAAACCTGGGGCCTAGTCCTGGCTCGC
This sequence comes from Lyroderma lyra, assembly GCA_004026885.1. Lineage (NCBI taxonomy): Eukaryota > Metazoa > Chordata > Mammalia > Chiroptera > Megadermatidae > Lyroderma > Lyroderma lyra. The sequence continues at coordinate 136,165 of PVJL010002942.1, forward strand.
TTTGAGCACTCACTTCCCTTCTAAATGTTGAAAATGTACGTACATCCCTTCTGTTTACTCCTATGGAAAGTGGCAAGAAAAGTAACTTACTTATTTGTGATGTTCAAAATAAAATATGTATACAAAAACACTTCTGAAGCAGAAACATTACATAAATGTTAGCTTCTTTCATTGTCAAGATTGTATATCGATTAATAAAACACGTGGTTAAAATGTCTCACTGGAACCTTGTAGTTCTCGTTTTATTATGTGAAGATGGTCACCTCTCTGCTCGAAGCCTAATAACCGTGTAAAATATGATTTTATGCACGCAGTACTCAGGGTCTATGAGAGAAAATCTTAAAAGGTATCGATGTCCTATTTTCATGAAATAAACAAGTTTTACCAGGTATTCAAATAGACTTAGTTCCTATCCCCATAAGCTTGCAGAATGGAGAATCATTAGCCCTCAAAGCAATTAATCCCTCAACCACAAGGAACCTCACAAGCTTTTACAGTCTCTGAGGAAGCCCCTCCCCTCTCCATTGCCTTAAAACTGTTTATAATTGAATTTGGTTTTGTAAGGAGAAAGTGATTGATAGTTTTTCCTTTAGTGATATCTGTGTGTAAGTGTGTGTGTGTGTGTGTGTGTGTGTGTGTGTGTGTGTGACACACACACAGAGATTCGGTCATTAAAAACTCCTAACAACGGGGGCAAAATATATTTTAAAGGCAGTCTGGGATCATAGCTGTGACACTGTCTAATGATTTTGGCCTGTCTTTATGCTGGAATTCTGAGGGACTTTCTGCAGAATTCTCCATTGTCCCTGTGCATGTTATGCAATACTTCAATGGCAAACGGAGAACAATAGCTTTTCATTTTTCTGACATGTACTATTATTACTTTTTTGGTGACTGAGCTATGAGCAGGTCTTTGCTAATTGAGAGGAAAAAGGCAATGTGTGCGGGATAATTTCTAGAAAGCCAAGAGATTTTTCTGAAGACAGCCCAAATCGTGCAGGCTCTCAAAACAAACACCAGACGTAGTCTGGTTCACAACATGTATTGGTTCTTATCGGAGATGTTTTTAGGACAAAAGAAGAAAGAGTCCACTTTGGAAGCTATTGTCAAAGATCTTTTCTCAGTGGTAGGAACAGCAATTGGGGTCGGAGTGTCGATTCAGACCACGGAGCCAGCACTTCCCTGAGTTCCTTTTCCTGCCTGAGACCTTGCTGATTAAATAGTGCCAGTAGGACACGGAGTCTTTGTTTATATAAGAATCTGTAAACTGTGATCGTCAGATCCCCTGAAAATATAGTTTCATTTAATTGCATTTACCTGGGTGGCAGAATTGGAGGAAGTTCTGGTCCCCTCAGCCTTTGGTCACAGGACGTGAGGGCCGGGAGGATGCTGGGAGGTCTGTTTCTCAGGCCCGTTTCGGTTCTCTGACCTTCTCCACGAATCCTGGAGGGAGGGAAGCCGTTCAGCCGGGGTGGTTCTAGGACTTGGATGAGCTGGAGCTGGAGAAGTCACTCTGACACCTCTCCTGAGTCCCATCTCTGGAGATCCTGATTCAGCATGTCCGCATGTGGCCCCAGAAATGGAATTTGCCAACCAGTTCCTGGGGATGCCCAGGCTGGCCTGAGAACCGCACTGAGAGGCGCCCTGTTTCAGTGACGGTGGGCACGTGACTTCCAGGTGCCCAGGCGTCGGAGAAGCATCCTTCTCACGTGCAGAAAAGCCTGTTCGCCCAGAAAGGGAGGAAAGGACACCAAGGGAAGTAGCCAACACCCTCCCCGGGCCCCGCCCTGGGGTCCTGGGGTCCTTTAGTCCACGTCGTCTTTGCAGGTCCTTCCTGTGAAGGAGCAAATCCCTGTCTGGGTTGTGACAGAATAGAAGACTGGGTCCCAGAGAGGAAAAATAAATGCCATCCAAGTGACACGGCTAATCTTAGACCTGACATTCAGACTGAAGCTCTGACTCCATTTCCAGGGCTTCCGACCTGGGGGGGCGGCCTTTAACAGACGTCTTTCCTTGGCTCCTTATAGTACATTAAAAAAAAACAATTCGGACAGAAAGTGCACTATTTCAATTCACCCAGCTCATTAACAGAGTGATTGTCCAGCGTGCTCGGATTTGAGCAGGTTCATGGAGTTTAGTAAGAAATACTGGGCTGAGGGAGGGTGGCCCATACCCACAGGTCATCTGCAGTGAGGAATGCTTCCCCTCCACCGCCTGTCTTCTCCTGACTCCCCCCGGAAACCCTCCCTCACTTGGTGGACGTCTCCAACACCTCTCACCCTGATGATGGCTTAGCCACTGTGACCTGAAGAAGGCGCTGTGCTCTTCTCGGCCTGGTCCCCAACAGGTGAGAGTTTGTTCATCAGAAATGCAGAACCTCAGCTCCCACCCAGACCTGCTGTGGGATCAGAAGCTTCCCCTTCACCAAACCCCCAGGTGATTTTGCATTCACATTCATGCACTAGAACACCTTGTGGGAAAGATAGCAAGAAGAAAATTGGAAAACATCTTGCACTCTCCCTTCCCCACTTCTGTGGCTCTGCTCTCCTTTAAGTTTTGTGACTGTCAGTTTTTTCAGGATAGAGACCCAGGGAGTATCACTCAGTAGTGTATCCAACACTTAGTTTGACAGGTAGTAAATGACAAATGACTACTTGTTTAATAAATGACTCCAAAATCTCTGCATCAGGCTCCTACTTCTCTCCAGTCCTAGAATCATGACTTCTGCCTGGGCATTTCTTGACAAATTTCTTTCTTTACTTTCTTAGCAAATTTCAGTTTTATGCCACAGGGTTTCAACTGTGGTCACCATGTTATACATGAGGTCCTCAGACCTTATTTGTCTTACAGCTGAAGGTGTGTACTCTTTCACCAACCTCTCCTGTTTCTCCTCATTCCTCAGCCCCTGGCAACCATTTCTACTCTCTGTTTCTATTAGCTTGACTTTTCATTTAGATTTTATGTATAAGTGATGTCATGTGGTACTTGTCTTCTGTCTGGCTTATTTCACTTAGCATAATGCCCTCAAGGGCCATCTAGGTTGTCAGCAATGGTAGGGTTTCCTTCTTTTTCGTGGCCTAGTAATATTCCATACAATGAAATATTATTACTCTATTCATCCTCGACAAACTCAGATTATTTCCATACCTTAGCTAAGGTAAATAAAGTTGCAATGAACATAGGATGCAGATAGCACTTTGAGATCCTGTTTTCAGTTCCTTTGGATACATGAGGGCTGCCCAGAAAAAAACCCCAGCCATAAATGCCTCTGTATTTTATATTACATGGTTGGATACTTTCTAGACAGCTCACATACACCTAGAAGCCTTGTCTGATTTATTTTAACAGCATCCTATATTGTCATGTTGTCTATTGTTTTATATTCCTCAAATCTATTCTTTACACTGCCTCCAAATTGACCATTCAAAATCTAAGCCTGACTGAGTTAACTTTTTGCTTAAAAAGCTTCTTTTAGCCTTCAGGATAGAGTTGAAACTATAGAACATTTTCTAAGGTGCTTCATTATCTGGTTCCTGCCTGCTTCTCTACTCTCATATTTCCCTTGTTTCCTTTTTGAACTCTATAATCCAGTCTCACTCTATGACTTGCGTTTCCATAGTGAATGAGCTCTGCTGCCTCTTGCATCCAGAACTGCCATCCTCTCTACACCTACATCCCAAAAGCCTTCACGTTCCCTTCAGGAGTCAGACCAGTACCTTTGCTGTTAAGAAAGCTTTGATGCTTCTGGCCTAAGTTAGGTGCCTCTTCGAATTGTTCTAATGGACCTTGTGTGCATCTTATGATGCCATATCACAAATGTGTTCATCAGGTCTACCTATAAGCTCCTTTAGAACGAGTATAGAGACTTTTATCTGCATATCTCTATAATGTGGCAGAGTGCAGGAATCCTTGTAGAGCTTCATTAAATATTTTTTAAATTGATGAATGAATAAATTGGAGGCAGCAATTCTCGAACAGGGGCTTGGAGGAAAATTGAAGATTATAAACACCTCTTGAGATCAGGGATCATCTCGTGCTTACCTTTGTGCTCTCAGAGCTTAGCATAATGCTTGGAATACTCCTATAGTATGCACTCCATACATATTTATTGAAGAAATAAAGGGACATATGGAATAATGGATGGATACATGCGGTCTATTGCTATGTAACTTTGATTTTCTGCTTCATAGAGGCACCGTGGCCATCTATATCATTTCTCCTGCCTTTGTCTTCTTCTCCTCCTTGCAACTGGGTATGTTGGCAGGCATGTGCATAGGTCCAGGTCGATGCCAGTGCTGAGCTGGGTCTGACAGGGCCAGGAATGACATCAGTACCCTCAGTCTTACACTCCTGTGATTCGGTTTTGTTGATTAGCAAGGTCTGGTGCATCAGAAATAAGTTGGAGGACTGTGTCAGCAACTTATTAATAACAGCCTTGGGTGAGCAAGGCACATTTGGCAGGGTTAATTCATCATCTTTCCTATCTGCTTCAATTTCTTCAGCTATATGCCAGTATATCCCACTTCTCAGACTTGATGTCCTCCATCGACAGCGTGTAGGCATTTTTTTTCTTTCTTTCCATTTCCACACCCTGCTACATTCTCTGTTTCTGAATTATTAGAGTTTTCAACTACTCAATCATCTCCAATACTGAATCTATACACCTCTATTTTACCTCTAACCTTATGTCCCATGAGGTAGGATGCAGGAGTGATGGTGCTCTCTTATTTTAAATCCAATGAGGCAGATCTAGGGAGTCACTGGGGGCAATCCTGCTAAGCCATTTTATCCACTAGACAAACCAGTTTATGCTGAGTACCTCTCTAACCCTAGTTTTCTAGACTTATTTTTACTGCGTAGACACTGCAATGTTTCCACTCATAATTAGCAATATATTTTTATATTAATGAATTCTTTGGAGGCCTTCTTATACATCATCCTTAAAATGAAATACGTACCCATGGGTTCATACTGACATAGATACATAATTGAATAAATAAATAACTAAGGAGAAAAGGATTCTCTTTCTTACAGAGGAATTTCAGTTAATAAATGTGGAAGAAACAAAGGAAGTTGAAAATCACCAATGGGCAACCACTAGAGTAATAACACTTATAGGTAAGCTACAGCAATGAATACTAAAATTAGTGGGCAAAAGTTTGAGGAGAAACACGGTATTTGCACAGTTTCAAAGTATTTCCTCCCAAATACTTATTAGATACCAAAGGAAAAATAGTATCTTTTCTGTGAAGAAATCTGGCAGACTCCATCTTATCAAATAATCAAGATTAGTATCATCCCCTGATAATATTAACTGAGAAGGGCACATGATGTCTGTGGTGTTATTGTCAAAAAATGCATCATCTTCAGGTAATCATTAGACAAGATCAGGAAAATAAAACTAATTGGAGGACATTCTACAAACTACCTGACTGGTACTCTTCAAATGTGTCAAATCATGAAGAAACAAGAAAAGGCCGTCATGGGCCAGACGAGGAGAGACAAGAAATTGTCACAGAGTGAAGAAGGCTGAGAAGACACAACAACTTAGTGCAGAAAAAGAACATTAGAGGAAAAGTGGTAAAGATGTTAATAGTCTGGAATTTAGTTTACAGTATTACACCCGTGTTAGTTTCTAGATCAGCCAATGATGATGCAAGATGCTAACACTAGGTGAAACTGAGTGAAAAGTGTATAGAAATTTCTGTACCAGTTTGACAACTCTTCTCTAAGTCCATATTTATTTCAAAATAATGTATTTAGGTTAAAATAACGTAAGTGGTGTAGAATAACACCGTGTATATAGTAAATGCTTAATAAATCCTTTTAGGTTAAAATAGTGTAAGTGGTGTAGAATAACAACGTGTATATAGTAAATGCTTAATAAATCCTAGACATCATTGTAGTTTCAATCTGCCAGACTGCCTTGCCGAGGTACACCCAGGAAGTGCACAAATGCTTACTTTGTACATACCTGTATCTTGACCCAAATCTGAGCCTATGTGACATCTTATTGCCAACAGTAGTGCTCTCCAGAGGAAGCATGGAAAAACTGGGCTCTAGTCCTGTCCTTAAACAAGTAGCAAAATAAAAAAATGCTTTTGCTCATTTTATCTGTCCATCTACTTCAAGAGACTGCTTGGATTTCTCTGAATGTAAATAGAGAATCCTAACAGGGCTGCTTTGAGATAGTCAAGGTGGACTCATGCGTGGCAGGCCATATTTCTCTAATTGTCTGGAGCTCTTGGCCAGTGCTACCGCCACAGCAGATGAGGTAAAAAATGTTTTCAAAGGCATTTGACAAGGTTTCACATCGAAGATTTATATCTCAAGCCAACCCAAGGAATGGGAGGTAAAATAGCCTATTGTAGCAGAAAACCAATTTAAGAATAGTGGACAAAGGCAGTCTTGGATGGCAAGCTCTGCTTCGAAGGAGGTTAGAAACAGCGTGCTTTCCGGAGCTCTGGGAATAAGGCTTTTATATCTGGGGACATGGGCAGAGGAGAAAAGATCGTTGAATTTGCTGGTGATACTAAAATTGAAATCTTAGCAAATAATAAGGTGCAATATTATCAGATTGAAGAGGATTTGAATTGCGGGTGATTAAGGCAGAGGATGCCAAATGCAGTTCAGGTACAAAGATACAAACTAATAAGTACAGGATCAAGGAGCCAATTATGCAGAACGTACACCCAGAAAGGGATTTGGAAGGTATTGTGGGAAAATCTGCAAAACCATCCACATAGAGCACAACTGCATTACAAAATGCAACTGGGTGTAGTAGGTTATCTCACTGAAGGGGGAGGAGATGAGAAGAAAGGGCAATACTGTACCTTTGCAAGGCATTTACTGGATTCCTGCTTGGACTGCCGTGTCCACTGCTGCACTGACCAGAAAATGAAGGACCCTAGGCTTAGAGATAGAGGTTTCAGTTAAGGGAAACATTTAATTGGGAACCTATTTCCATTTTAGTCTCACTGGGAAATAGGGGGTTTAAGAGTGGCGGTTCTAAATATTGAGCCTTTGTAGAAAAAATTTTGAAGTGCAGAAAACAGTGGACAAATGATTGTTTGGAAGTATTCCCTGTTCTAATCATTAGCTCAAATCTCCTGTAAAGGACCAAGTAAAAGTTTACCGGACTACCGACGTGTTGGTATGTGCATAAAAAGACAAAATTTAGCCCCAGGGTTCATACAGGGAAACCAGAGCAGAACTATTTAATGCTACATATAAGAAAAAGCTGTCAGGGAAAGCTGGGAAAGTAAAGTGCAAATGAATTGAAGAGACACTTAAACTTATTTTTGGTGAAGGAGGTGATTAAAAACCACTGCTAAAAAAAAAATCACAGGGAAAAGGAAGTGAGAACAAATTTTAAATGACCAGTTTTGACAAGCAAAGTTTTCCTAATTGCCACATCTTTATATATGTGTACTAGAATGTAGTTATGTAAACAAGACTTGAAGATTTCCATTTGTTTATATTTGTGTGCGTTGCTTGTCTGATTCTGCCACAGGGAATGTGTGTCCATTTTAATGTAAGTACAGTGTATGTCAATTTTACACCCTAGTATGCTGTTTAACATGATCTTCTAGGCTCAGTGTGTATGAGTGAAGCATGGAATTCTGGCTGTATGGAAGCATAGAGTAAAATAGAAGCAGAAGCAATTTCACTGGTGATTTAGGATTAAAAAATAATTTTCATCGGGAATATGCAGACAAGTAAAGCAAAGTATTGAGGTTTGTTTACCCTTTGATACAGCTATGTGGTTATCTCAGTTTTCCACTTTGCATGATAAAGAAATTTCTAGCTGGAAGGGACCTTCAAAAAATCAGCTGGTACAATCCTCTTAAATTCCAGATAAGGCAAATGAGAACCAGAGGGATTAAGAAATTTACCCAAACTTTTGAAGGTACTTAGAAGCAAACCCAAAACTAGATTCTTGATTCCTAATTCAGCATTCTGACATGAATTTATAAACCGAAGTTTAACCAGATTTGTTTTATTCCCTAGTTCCTGAATTTCTGCAAATGATGTTTAATTTATGTCTCACTTTTTATGTTCTTTCAAAGTAGGAAATCAAGAAATTCTTGTAGCATTACAGTGTAGGAGCCAATGCGTAGCAACATGAAGGTCAAGAGGTTCATGTCATCTCTAGGACGAGACCCCTGACTATTATGGTGGGAGGGGACATACCAGTCTTTGGGAAGGCATAGTCCTTTGTAAAGAACCAGATGCCACTGGGCACAACATTGACTTGGGAGTGAAAAACTACTTTGTATCTAGTGACAGCTTTACTATGACCTAAGGCAAATCAAGAGTTCTTCCTAGGTCTTTTTTTTCTCCTTAAATGAGAGAATGGGATTAGATGATCTACAAAGTCCCTAAAGTTTTAAAATTCCAGCAAAATTAGAGTAAAGATGCATCTGAAGTAAAGGATGAGGAGGTGGAAGATGCAGTGAAGTGGAGGTGTGAGTAAGGTATAGAAGTGAAACGTAGAAGGTCGTAAGGATGACATCGGAGTGCACGATCACATTTACACTTGGACATGCTTTATGACAGCACCACACTGGAAATCCACAGGCAGTTTCTTAAGAAACCCAGCATTGCCAGGTTTTCCCTCTGAAGGGGGACAAGGGATGGTGAGAATTACTTAAAAGAGATCCCCGCCCAGGGAACCAACCAAAACAAACAAAAAAAGAGACAGATGTTTTGCATTTATGGATGATAATATGTGCAAAATAGGTATTAAGGCATTTTAACATACCATCACACTCAGTGTAACACGATGCTCACATTAGGAGAAAAATCTATGCTCCTGAGACTCATCTCATCTCCTACTTTTCAGGACGTAGGAAGTGGAAGTGTGGAAGCCAGTGTACCTTACAGAGGGTGGAGTATTTGTACAACTCTTAATTAGGGAAGGTTTTCTTTATTTATCCTTCAAGTATGCCTTTCTTGACCCGATGGGTTTACCTTAAGCCTTGCTCCCCAGTTACTCTATCATTGTCTTGTGCCAAAACATCTTTTTCGTGTTAAAATCTCTAAAGTATTAATATCAACATAACATGATATCAGTAGTCTTACATAATTACGCTTACAACAGACTCCGTACCTATGGAAATCTTTTCATGCATATTCTTTAAATGTTAGTCAGGAAATCTTTATTTTTACTAAAGAAGATCTGTTCAATTATTCAAATAATGCATTGGGTTACATGCTTCAAATAGGGTGAGAGGAGTGGAATCTTGCAAGTGGTATTTCATTATTTGATACTGGGACACAAGCAGCCACAACCCAGGCCTGACTTTGAACTTTGTGCTACTATCTTAAATCATCCTTAGGAGTTGAAATTGCCTTCAATATCTTTATTTTGTTGCTATTTCCTCTTATAAAATTTATTAATAATAGGTGACATTTTGATATTGCTTAAGAAAAATTGCTATTTATTTATATGTGGCCAGACTTGTATTACGAAGATAATGCTATAAAATAATTAATTAACTAGTATTTAATAATATGCAGGATCAGAAAGTATTTTGGTGCTTATATGACCAAAAAGAAATCCTTCTTGTGTTTAAATGTGATATGTAATATTTTAGCTATATTTTTGTGTGCAAAAGATAAGTCCATTGATATGATAAAGTAGAAATATTTGTGAGATGCTTAAATATGATGAATTTTAACTAAGTGTAATGAATACATACCACTGACATTTGAATAACTATCCATGGATGCTTCCTTAGCATGTTATCATATGGAATACTAATACGAAAGCGTAAATTTGACTAAATTTAACAAAACTCAGATATTTAGTATTAACCAGAACAATGTTGCCACCTTTAAAAGTTAGAAAAATACAAACATCTATGAAATTATTATTCACTAAATTAAAGGTAATGCAGTCTATATATTTTTCATCACCTTAACAATGAGGTAATAGATTTCTAAGACTTAGTTGCAGGATTCTACTCAGTTCCAGATTACCTGGTCAGTGCTGAAATGAACCAGAACATGAGCTTTAAAGAAAAAGTATAAATTAAACCTCAAACATTATTTTACAATAGGCATTTGGGCTATAAGATAGGCACTTAATGATTCATGATGTTCAGACTGATAAGGTAGAAGAGAGACAATGAAACTTCCTGGCAGAAACTTTTCACTTATCTAGGCACCTTCACCCCTTTCACTCAGTTATTTTTACTAGAAACGACCAGACCAAATATAACCCACACACACAGAGAAATAGCTTTGCTTCACTTGCTTCGCCTAGAGTGCCAGGGGGATGGATTTAATGATCTTATCGGCCTTTCCAGTCTCTCTAATATTTGTGAAAATGGCAACTGTCAATGTTGAACAAGAAATTGCTGAAATAGCACAACTTTTTGAAATGGATAATATCTCATAAGACAAGAGCCCAGAACTGGGAAGAACAACCATAAACCTCACTGAAACTCATCTCCACAGGATGCCAACTTTACTCTTCAGCTAATAAACAACCAACTTAAAAAACGCTCTCTGTCAGGGAGTCTTGAGCAGCCATGTTGAAAACCTCAGTGCACTATTACTGTGTGTGCCAGAGAACAGGGGTGCTTTCTCAGCGTGCTTAGTTTTCATTTTGAGTTTGGCTATTGCCTGATCATTTTGTTTCTGTTTATTGTGGATTAAGAATAAAGGTCAATTATGTATGCTTACATGTAATTAAGTTGAGTGTTAAGTAACACTTAAACTATGCACATTTGTTTATATATAGGACTATACTCTTTTGTAACAAAATTTAAACAGACTCCTAAACAAAAATTAAACTAAAGCACTTTCAAATTTTTCTGGTACATCAAGCAATTAGAAACTGTTTTCTTTTGATTTTCAACATATAGTCTACATTTCTAAACAGTATCGATATTTGACAATGAAGTTTTTTTTGGGGGGGAGGTGGTTCCCTGCCTGGGAATCGAACCCAGGCTGTGGTGTTGACAGCGCCAAAGTCTAACCACTACACCACCAGTGAACCCCTCAACAATGATTTTTTATTGGTGGTTCTGCAGCATAAGGGAGAAATCCTGGAGAGAAACAATGCATGGGGAAAAGAGTCCAAGATACGTTCATTTCCCCCTAGAAGCATTTGATAAATTCTAATATTGTGTAAGGTGCTAAGCCAAGTAACCAAGCAAAAGTCACTGCAGAGAATTTGAATTTCTAGTCATCTTCAAGTGTGGAGAATATAAGAAGTAGAGTCCAAACCTTACTAAAAAGCAAGGACCTCAGACAATCGGTTAGGACCTAGAAAGTCAAGCCTGGGAAGAGGGGAGAACTTGAGGTGGAAGGAAACTTATGAAACATTAGTTCAGTTGGTTTCTTCCTTGATTACATTAAGGTGATCTGACCCAGCTGAGGCTGCATATCAGAAAATGAGGCATGCATTCTCTAGAGCCTTCTCTATTTTTCTTGTACAATATCTGTCATTAAGTTAAACAAAATTATAGGCATAACAAAACAAAAGGTCAAGAGAAAACAAGTGATACAACATTTTCATATGATTTAATGAATAGAGTTATTAAATGTAAACTTTAAAATAACTGTAAACATGCTCAAGAAAATTTATGACACATTGAAATATTTCACTAGAAAACTGAAATCAATAAAAAAATCAAATGGAAATTATAAAAATCACAAAATACAATAACGAAAATTAAAAACCAGGAGATGATTTGACTACATAATGAACACAGCAGAAATATGGGTTTGTAAACTTGAAGCTAGGAGATTAGGTAATAACAAAAAGATCGAAAAGAATAAAAAGTTTATAAAAGGGTACAAAAACATATTGAAAATTGTTTGGAAATGTGAAAAGTTCTAATACAAATGTAACTGAAGTCTCAGAAAATCAGGAGAGAAAATATCACAGAAGCAATATTTGAAAATACAGTGGCAAAAAAGAAATATATATGTGTGTGTGTGTATACACACACACACACACACACACACACACACACACACACACACATATATATTTTTTTTTCCCCCGAAAACTGAGAAAAATATGCAGTTCACAAATTCAGGTAGGAACATGACCCCTCAGTAGATAAAACACAAACTGCTCCTGGACACAACATAACAAAATTTCTGAGAAAAAAAAAAAACAAATCTAAAAGTTAAAAGAAGCCAGAGAGGAATAAAACACATTACCTTCAGGTAGGCAAAATAAGAAACAGAACTAATTTCTTATAGAAACAGTAGATGCCAATTGGCAAAGAAATGACAATTTTAGACAGCAGGAAAGACAGATGACAATAAAAAATCTTGTACCTTCCAATAGTGCCAGTAAAATATAGGCATTCCAAGACAAGCAAACTTTGACATAATTTAATTTATTGCCAGTAAATCTGATTTAAAGGAAAAAAAAAAGGAGCATTTATGCAGAAGAAAAGTTATTCTACACAGAAACCCAAAATTGCAAGAAATAATGAAAAATAAAGGTAAAGGTAAAGGTAAATATGAGGGTAAAAGGAAATGAATATTCACGAAAAAAATATAGGATTAGTGTCTTGAGCCTTAAATCCATGTTGAATTAAAAGGCATGAGAACAATAAAAAATGTGCTGATAGGGGAGAAATAAACATGCATGCAAACCTTTTATCAAAACTAACCAAAAGCTGGGCATAAGACTTTCCCAGAAACTTCCAAAGAATAAAAATTATTTAGAATATATTTTCTGATTATAGAGGAATCATTATTGAAAATAATAGCAAAATGTTAACCTAATGGTGGTGATTAGGGAAATTAAACATACCAATTGACCAAAGTATCAAAGAATTCTCAGTGGATAATAGAAAAGAAATTTTTATACAATAATAAAAGTACATATGTCATACCATATGCAGCTAAAATGGTATTTAAAATAGAGTTTGTAGTTTTAAGGGCATTATATTGGAAGTATAGGAAGAATGAAAATTCACTCATCTAAATATTGTCTGAAAAAGAGAAAAAGGGCATTAAAGAAACCCAAAGAAAATAGAAAGAAGGAAATAAAGACAATACAGAAACCAATGAAACAGAATAAAAATAAATAGAGAAAATTAACCATCCCACAAATCAGTCACTTAAAACAAAATAATGTAATTTGAACATCTGGCAAGATTTATCAAGAAAAAGTACAAATTCCCAGTCTGGGGAATGAAAAGAATCACTACAGAATCTTTATAGACTCACAGCGGTGTCCAACCTTTTGGCTTCCCTGGGCCACATTGGAACAAGAATTGTCTGGGCCACACATAAAATACACTAACACTTATGATAACTGATGAGCTAAAAATAGGTCACAAAAAAAAGTCTCATAATGTTTTAAGAATTTGTGTTGGGCTGCATTCAAAGTGATGCTGGGTCACAGGTTCTACATGCCTGCTTACAGCATAAGAATATATAATGAAAAGCTTTATGCCAATAGATTTGAAAATTTAAATAAAAGGAAATTTTCTAGGAAAATAACATTTTACCAAAATCGATACAAGAAAAAATAAAATAAGTTAACAACCTTTTTTCTAATAAATTGAATCCCTAATTTAAAATGTTTACAGAAAGAAAATTTTAGGCCTAGATGACTTCACCACTAAATTCTTTCAAACATTTAGAGAAGAAATAAACCATTCATACACAAATTCTTCCAGAGTATTAAAATAGAAGGATGACTCCTAAATTGAATTATGAGATCAACATGATCATAGTACCATAACCTGACAGGGATATTAAAGCAAATGAAAATGACATTCTAATTTCACTTATGAACATAGCATAAAACATATTTGCAAACTGGATCCAGCAATATATAAATAGGATAATGTCTCATAGCTTAGTTGAGTTGATTTCAGGAATGCAAGTTGGATTAAGTTTGGAAATCTATCAGTGTGATTCACCGCATTAACAGAATACTGCAGAAAAATTATATAATTGCATTAAAAGTAAGAAAAAATTTTAAAACCTAGTACTTGTTAATAATTTTAACAAATAAAGTGGAAATAAGAATTTCTTAATCTGATACATGATATCTGCAAAAACAAAGGAACAAAACCACTAGCACACATCATACTTAGAGCTGAAATATTAAATGCTTCATCTCATTAAACGTTAAAAGTTAAATACATTCTCAATGTATTGAGAATTGAGCAAGGATATTCAGCCTGTGACTTAAAGTAAGGTTTGTAGATTGACAACATCTGCATCAGCTAGAAACTTGTTAGAAATGCAGAATCCCAGGCCCCATTCCAGATTTACTCAGGATTTGGATTTTAAGAAGATCTCCATGTGCTTCATATGCATGTTGAAATATGAGAAAAAATTCTTTAAACCACTTCTATTCTTTAAGGTCCTATGGCCTGTGTTAAGACAGGAGATTTTGACGATTGCAATAAATATCAGACAATGAAATAATATGTACAGGGCTGTGAGGACAGTGTCATTCTTCAAAACAATAGGATACTGTATGTAGGAAATCTGAAGGCTCTACATGAAAGTTATCAGAGTTAGTAACTAAAGTCAGCAAATCTTCCTGATGCAAATTCAATGTACAGAATTTAAGTATTTCTATTACTAGCAACAAGCAATCATAGACATGGAATTTTAAAATGATACTTAGGAAAACACTGAGAAAAATGTTCTGTGCACTGAAACCTTCAGGAAAGTTATTGAAAGAAACTACAAAAACTTAAACAAATGTAAAGACATAACATATTTTTGTATTGGAAGATTTGAAATTGTAAAGATGCAGATTTTCTCTAAATACATCTAAAAATGCAATGCAATGGCAATAAAAATTTGAGGAGATTTTTTTGGGTGGAAAATAATAAGCTGATTCAAAATAAATATGAGAATGAAAAATTTAAAGAATGTTAAAAAAACATTGAAGATGTACTACTTGATGTTGAGACTTACTAAAATACCATGTGATTAAGACAATGTGGTTATTAGACTGGGTACACCAATGGACCAACAGAACAGAGTAATAGTCCAAACGTGTATGAAGAGACACCTGAGTTTTGATGAAGTTACGACTACAAGGCATTGAAGAAAGGATTGCCATTTTAGTAAATAATGATGGATAAATTGGTTATTTATGAGGAAATTGAACATTGACCTTACCTTACTCTTTTGGAAAAATTAATTCCAGATGAATTATAGACCTAACATAAAATACAAAACAATAAAGCTACTAGGAGATAAATTAAAATCATATGTTAATGCAATGGTTATAAATTAAATGAATAATTCTGGGCTATGGGAAATCCAAGATGGCAATCTGGCAATACCTGCTGAAATTGTAGGTATACATGCTGTCCGTGATCCAGCTATTCTTCCCCCAAAGGATACATTCAACAGCAATATATACTGTGCGTATTAAAAGACATGCATGAGACTGTGCATAGCATTATTTTCAATGGCCCCAAACAGAAAATAACTCAATTCCTCTTCAATAAATTGCTAAATAACAAACTCTTAATACAACAACAACATGAATGAATTCAAGCACCACTTTTCTTTTTTTTTTTTTATGAATCTGGATACAAACAATTCATATTATGTTATTCCATTTATGTAAAAGTAGCCAAGCAAAACTCAATTATTGTTAGAGAAATCAAAATATTGGTTATCTTTTCTATAAAATAATGACTTGAAGCCAGTTGGGAGGATTTGGGGTATGGTAATATTTGGGTGGTGTACACTGAAGTGTTTACTTTAAAAATCATCATAGTGGGTACTATGATTTATTCATCCTTTTTATATGCATTCTCATCTTTAAGTAAAAATAGTTCATAAAATAAGTAAAAAAAAAAAAAAAGAAAAAGACTCATGGGAAAAAGTATTTGCCAATACATAGAAATGACAAACGATTAATACTCAGGCTATGTAGGTAACTCTTATAAATCAAAAGCAAAAATGGAACTAACAAAAAACACAAACAAGAGAGAAAAGATACCAACCCAAAATATTACACATGTGTTTCACAGGGGAGGAAACAGAAAAGACCATTAAATATATGAAACTCTTTATTAGTAATTAGGGAAAAGAAAATGAATATCACAATGAGGTGCCAGACTGCAGACATTATGTAGTCTGACAATATCAATGAGAGATGCAGATCGATGGTAATTGTGAGTGAAAAATATAAGTACAATTACTTTGGAAATAATTTGACATAATCTGATAAAGGTAAGAATGTATGATTTCACTCTTAGGCCCATGTCCTAGAGAAGTCAACCTCTCCCCCCACCCTCCACTAACTGTGACAAGTGCAAAACAATTGATGAGAAGATTCTTTCATAGGAACATGAAACAATAATTAACTCAACTATCCATTAAGAGAGAAGTTGATAAATATATTGTGGTATATTTACAAAATGGGATATTATAAAATTAAACTCTAGTAGCTTACATCGACATTTTCACTAACATAATGTTGAACAAAAAAAGCAAGTGGAAAAGTAGTACTATATATATCATATATAGTACTACTATGTATAAAGTTTAAAAAGACACTTAAATAATATTTGATTTAGAGATACCCAAAGGTATAGACATATATAGAGAAAAGCGTAGGAGTAATAGACACAAAAGTTAGGATCACGATTAACTCCGGGTGGAAGGGAGGATTGTGTACATATAACAGAATACATAAGCATGCCAAAAGGTTCTGTATCTTAAATTGTGAGGTTGATAAATAGTTGTGAATGTGATGCTGTTACATTCTTGTTATACATAATCTCACATGTATGCATCAGTTTATAATAATTTTTGAAAACAAAATGCAACTAACCCCAGAAGTGGTAAATAGTCTTCAGGGTGTCTAAATGCGTGCAAATTTATGGCAGAATCCAAGACCAAGGCAGGAGAGAGGGAAGGAAGGGAGGGAGTGGGGTGAAGAGTGGGGGAGGGGAGAGGGAGGGAAGATAAAGACTCTTAGCTCTCTGGTTTGCTCTAAGTCGCATCTGATTTCATCCTTTTCCTTGACAGTCAATCCATAAAGGATAGTCTGTACCTGTGCCATCTGGTATGGTAACCACTGGCTGCTGAGTCTTTGAAATACAGCCAGTCTGAACTGAGATATGCTCTTCATGTAAATGATGATCAGATTTCACAGAATTCGTATAAAAATGTAAAATGTGTCATAGAAACTTTTATTATTGATTATATATTGAAATAATAATTTGGGTTTTATTGGGTGAAATAAAATATCTTCTTAAAACTCATTTCACCTGTTTGTTTTAATTTTTTTTTTAACATGGTTGCTAGAAAACTTAAAATTGTATATGTGGCTCACATCATAGTTTGATGGGACAGTCTTGGTCTGGGAAAACTTGTTTCCCCTTTTTAATTAATTCTTCAATTTACTTCTTCACTGTACTGGAAAATGTAATGAGTAATCTATTAATTGCCAGATTAACAGTATTTTGTCTCCCGGCCCCCTGTGTTATTTGAACTCTTCTAAACATTTGGTACTCACTTCTCCTTGGACTTCCTGACAACACGACACCAACCTACCCTGTCGTCCCCAGCACCCTGACTTCCTCCGCACCTGCTTTTGCCTCCAGCCCTTCTCTGTCAGGCATTTAAATGGAAGTCCTCTTCTACACATCCTTCTTCTCTTCCCCTTTTGCTTACTTTACTCCGCAAGTGCGGATTGAGCACCCATTGATTGCCGGGTTTTCTTCTGGGTGCTTCTCTTGTGCTCTCATTATATGCTGTCAATGCTTTCCATTTTTAGCTACACTTCTGAGCCCCGAAGAGACACACCCAGCTCACTCCTAGATATCTCTGCCATTCCACAGATGCAAAACATTTTTTTTCTATGCAGGGTTCTCAAAATGTGGTTCCGGTGCTAATGGAATCAGTCTCACCTGAGAATGTGTTAGAATGCAGATTCTCAGACCTCACCCAGCCTGCCCAGTCCTGTGGGAGAGGTACTGGACTCTGTACCAATCTGTGCTTTCACAAGCCCTCCTGGGGGTTCTGGTGCCCACTTGCAGTGCTAAAGACAGAAGTGACAGGCTTTTAAATATAACTAAATACGGCAAGTGCCATTCCATTCTTCTGTTACACCATTTTAACTGACAAAAACAAATCATTAAGTCTAGTCCACACTTAGAGAGAGGTAAGTACCACTTCTCGAAGAGTATCAAAAAACTCATAGACAAACGAGGGCTGTCCAGAAAGTAGCCAGCCATGGAATATGAAACATAGAGGTGTTCAGGGCTGGATTTTTGGGGACCACCCTCTTAGATGTAAAGTCAGATTGACCATACAGCCACATATTACAAAATTCAAAAATATATCAAAATCTCCCCAGGAACTCTAGTCCTATTTGTTGGGGTTATCAGTTTCTGGTGTGTCCTAGGGATTGTCTATGAAATTACAAGCAAATTGTGCCGACAACTGAACTTCCTTGAAAGCTCTATCCCCATGAAAATGGCCCAAACGTTCTTCCCAGCTTTCATCAGTTCAAGTCAGTCTCCCTTTCCGTTCAGCGTGTGGAGACATGCATGACCTCCCCCACTCCTGCTATAAACTCTTGCCAACTTTGGCCCACTGATAATTGCAGTATACACCTTTTAAAACCTTGGCTTAATGAAGGCCATTTAATTGTAGCTGTTTTCACCCTGCTCTGGAACATTCTCTGTGGCTTTCTTTCACCATTAGCCAGGGCCTTAGGCAGTTACTCGAAAGGATTAAATTGAGTTTCTTTTGTTATTAGCTGTGGTTTGCGAGTCAACTTACTGCTTCGAAAACAATTACAGACGAAAGCTATTATTTTGCATAGAAATTTGAGTATATTTAGAAGAAAATGAACCATGCATTTCCTTCTGGCTGCCTCTGCTTTCCAATCTCATTTCAAAGATGAAAAGACTCAAATGATCAAGGAAGGAGAGAAGGGATGGACTGGAAGTGAGAGAAAGAGGAAGTGGCAGAGTGAGGACTGGAGACGAGGCCTTGGAAGGAGCATGGTGACACTGGAGAATTGGGGAAACGACATTTCACATCTTATGAAACAAGCAGTTCAGTTACGTTATTATCTTGTGATTCCCCCAAATGATAGGATTTGTGCTGACATATAATGCCAATCCATAATAGCCTGAAGAGATCAATTCTGAATGGCTTCGTTCTTTTAAAGATACATAATACGTTCTGTGACTATTTCTGGGGGAAATGATGCAGTATAATAAAATCATTGTTTGCGTTTGTGTTTGTCCCAGATATGTCATACATGGTTTTGATTCCTAGTTTTTATAAAAACGAAATCTAAGCTGAAGCTAACACATACAGCATGTTTTCTTTGACCTACTTTGTATCTAGCTAATAAGAAATTGATGTTTTTTCCTCCTATGGTTCTAGTATTTGAACAATTGTGGATATGTCCCGTGTATCACAAATAATCCAAAGAGTTTTAATGTAATTCTTAAAAAGAAACCATATTTTACTTCTTCTTTTGCTAAAGCTGTATTCCAATTTAAGCCACCTTACATCCTTTTTGGGAATAGGTGGAGTGTATTTAAATTGCTAAGTAGTTAGTTTAGAATTTCACAGATTTTAGCAGATAAGCTTAGAAAATGTCATCAGTGACATGTTTATAATAGAGTTTCAGAAAGAATTTTATATATCTAAATTTTCTAAAGCAATGAGTATAGGTGAGATTATTGTATAAGAAAAATTTAAAAGCAATTCTTTATTAGTCTTTCGATTACATTTTTACTCTGATTCATTTTGGAGTAATTTTAAGGGTTAAAATACAAGTATGTACAATTAAGTATAACTAAGCAATAGCTGCACAATCAGAATGCAAAGTTAAACAATTATTCTGAGAATTTTATAAATGTGATGTAAATGCTAATTTATCACTAATATTCATTTTAGATTATTTTTTCCTAAAACACAGCTTTTGTCATGAGTACTCCCAAGTTCAAACACTCCCAATAACTCACCATTGACTCAGTTTGGCATTCTTGGTGCTGTAATTTCTGACCTTGGCCTATTTGTCAAGCCTCAGTTACCATGATCTTCCCCACACCACCCATAATTCAGACTAAGTACATTTCTGGGATCCCCAGGCACTGATGCCTACAGAGAGCAAAAGTGTTCAGCTGCCCCTTTAGATATTCAGTTCAAATTGTCTAACCCTGATGCAGGGTAAATGATTTGTAGATGCTACTGAGACCTCTATTAGGGTGTAGGCCTAAACACAAACGTGAGGATACCCAGGATATCTTAAGTGAATTATTGGCTTGGTTCTGATGTTAGACATTAGAGAGATCTAAGCATGATCTAACTGGGGTGACAACATACTGAGAGGTCCCAAAGGCAACCAGAAACTTTACTTGTGCTAGTAGGTTATGTGATAACTGCTGCAGCTACCTAGAGTTTACCAAGAAATGATAAGATTACCTGGTCTGAGTTCTTGGGAATCGTGCCCAAATTAGAAATTGAAGGTCACATTGTCAGCTTCAGTTTTTCTGAGTCGTTGAAATTAATTCTTATTGTCACAGTAGATATTTCAGCTGAAAAGTTATTGTAACACATTGAAGACGATAGGCTTCTTCTATATAAACTGTTATTATAACTTATTTCTCAGAGCGGAAATGGAAAATAACACTACCTACTCCCACACTGCTGCTCCCATATTCCATCGATTTTTCGGGGACTGAAGGCCCGCAGGGACTTGGCCCTCACCCCATTCCCCCAGTGTTTCTGGGAGGCATAGCTACCAAAGATGCACGCAGAGCTTACAGACCAGTTTAAGTTAGGCCTAGACTCCTGGTCTTCTGGTCATAATTCAACCAGGTGTTGCCTTCGTTTCTCTCCAGTTTCATAAATTTTTACTATTAATAGGAACCATTTCCAGGTTATATTTATAGGTGTAGGAAACAGAAGTTACAGCAGAGGGGACATGAGTTGGGGGTGACTGCAGACTTTTAAATCAATTTCACTTTAATACCTCTGGCTGTTAGTGCAAAGCATTTCTTTTTAATTCTTTACAGTGACCCTCACACCCTATTGAACTGAACATACTTGTATGGCCTAGCTGGCCTTACAGGCATTTAAATTGATGGACACTTTTCTAGAAATTGGCAGCTTTGTTCAGTGAGTCAAAACAAAATGTAGGCTTGAACCTAGTCTTTTCTGTTAATAGGAATATTAGAGAGGTAGCTATCCCTCATAGTAAGTACCAGAAAATATCCTATGAGTCACTGTGATAGAAGTAAAGATGTGTGTAGCTGGAGATGGACACACACACACACACACACACACACACACATACACATTCACACATGCACACTATAATCATGTGATTCTGCATTAGAAATTAATAGTAATTTGGGAGCGGTGAGAGAGGAGAGAAGAGGAAGAATTGCAGCTGGATGTTGAATTTTAAATTAGTATTTCTGATTCTAATATCTAATAAAAGTTGTTTGTCGTTGCAATGTTGTCTACCAAACCTTCAGTCAAATCTGTCTCAAAGACAAATGCATTCTCTCTGTCTGTGCCATGGAGAGTGGAGGGCAGGAGGTGTGAGGAGGAGGTGGGAGAACATCTTCCAGAAACTGAGGACTATGGCAACATTTCCCTTGCGGGTCAATAATGTACAGAACAGAGATTGTCCTGACAGATGGAACGAGAATCTGCACACTGGCAGTGACCTGAGAAAGTCACCCTCCTCCCTGGAACTTCTCATCAACCTGGAGGAAGGCAAAGGCTTTCTGTGGGCTATGAACGGGATTCTAATAATCCATTAGTGTGTCTTAAGAGGCAGGAAAACTTCCGCTGACATCTGGGTTGACAAAGCAGTGGTTCCCACCGGGGACAGTACAACCTACCACGGAGAATTTTTAATATTTGGGGGGGAATATTGATGTCACAGTGATGGGACATGCTGCTAATATTTATGATAAGAGGGAGCTAGAATAACCTTGCACCAAGAATTGTCCCTCAGCCCTCATAACTTTCAAAAGTCTCACTGGGCATTCAAATAAGATAAATAAATAGTTTTATGTAATTATTCATGATAGTTAGATTTTATATCATACTTATATAAACATTTACATTTTATATTATACTTATATATATATACACTTAAATAAAGACTAGAACTCAAAGGCTTTACCTACAAACACAGAATACATTTGGAACATTTTAATAAACATGAAAATTTTTGGAATGTAACTATTCTATAAATAGAAGAAACTATGCTTTGTTTCATTTGGAGCTTGACCAAAAGTTGATCGCTACTTGAGAAAACCATGTCATCTGTGGCAGTGCCCTTTGTGGCATTTGAGTCACTAATACGATGACCCCGTATGGACCTGTACATGGCAGACTATGTCTAGATGCAAATCTCTAACTACTTTATCGTGTCTTCTAGGGTGGCCCTGGGAGCATTTCCAAATTGAGATATCATCACTTTTCTTTATGTCTCCTTTATAATAGAATTAGGGGACATGATTGATTTTTAAAATTATACATGTAAATTATATTATTTATAATGGGAAAAATCATGAAATATTTGTTACAAAAAGATATGAGCAGAAGCTGCTGGTTACTTTCTCAAATTCAGCTCCATCCCTGCTCTCCATGCACACAGATCAACTACATTTCCCAGTGTCCCTTGCAGGTAGTTGTGACCATGTGACAGAGTTCTAGACAATGGGATGTAAACAAAATTGCTGAGCAATGTTTCCAGCCCCATCACACAAAAGCTGTCCCGTATGCACACCTTCTGGCTGACATGACTGAACAAAGTCACCAGGACCAAACAGGAAGGCACGTGTAGATGACTGTAACACTTCCATGGGCCTGAGTTTTACTAAGAAGACCAGGACACAAATGTAAACCCTTTTGCTGCATGCAGTATTATTAATGAAACAAGTGACATGCTTCTATTGTTTTCGAACCATTCCATAATGTGGGACCGATTTGTTATAGCAGGTAGGCTATTCTGATTCAGGAAGCACTGGGTCTGAAAGAATTCAGATCCATTTCGCTGGTATGGTGATGTCCAATCTTTTGGTCTCCCTGAGCCAAAAAGGTCACCCAAAAAATCTCCTCATGTTTTAAGAGTCTGTGTTGGGCCGCATTCAAAGACGTCCAGGGCCGCAGGCTGGACGTGCCTGCTCTAGCATATATAACATGAACTGAATATACAAAGTTTCGTATCTGGGTTTTTCCTCCCATCTATGCTGTCCTGAACTCATTTGCCTTTCCTTCTCCCAGGCTGCTCCTGTATTTTGGGAAGGCTGTTTCCTGTGGGCTGCCATCCCCAGGTTTCTACACAACTGTCTGCTGGCTGAATTCAGGCATGAGGGTGGGGACTGGGGGCTGGGAGGGTGTGGGAATTGGAGAAAAGAGTGAGTGGCAAAATGCCAGAGTATTTCCCCTTCCCATGACTGCAGGGTGAGTTTTGTCCTGGCCACAACTCCATCTCTTCCATGGTTTCCCACAGTTCTAGCTTCTGGAAGTCTAGGAGTCTGTGGGTATTGAGTCTTTTTTTTTTTTTTTTTTGGTCTGTCTGACTTAGGGGGTTGGCAGCTTCCTATTACATTGCTAGTCTCTGGATTATCTCACTGATGTCCCCTCCTTGGCATTGCCTTCTCAACTTCTATCATCTACATAACTCATTCTCTACATTAAGTTCTGGTTGAAATGCTTAGAGTGGTTTCTGTTTTCTTGATTTAACTCTGATTGACACATCATCCCTGGTCCTTTTTTCTTCAAAATCTAGTTCACTATGTAGTAGTAGAAGCCAGTCTCTCATTAAGCACATTTTCCTATGCTCATTTAATCATTTTATGTTATCTAAGCCTTGTATAAAGTTATCCAATGTACAAGTTTCTTTATAAATATCCTTTCTTTCAGGTCTCATATAGTTACCCTGTAGCTTCCCAATGGCAAGAAAACAACTCCTGACTCTTTGATAATTCTCTACTACCTATAATACAATGTTTATTACACAAAGGTTGTTGATTGTTTCTTGTTATTTACAAGTAGTATTCACAATCTTTACATTATTCAAATTAGCTGTACATTTTAGGGTGTGATGTCAATATGGCTCTCAATCAATTGAGGAATGGATTTCATCCTAAAAGTATAATCAAAATATAGTAGTTACTCACCACTTGGACTCAAGTTTTTATGATTTTAGAAGTCTTAGAGGGATCTAATGACAGATTACTGTGGAAAACAGGAGGGAGGAAATTCTCTTAAGAATGGATGGCTTAGAGCAGTCATAGACTTTTAGAGCTGGAATCGAAACTGTTTGTAGGTCCATCCTGTAAGAGCCAATGAAGAGTGCTTCTTATTCATTGTTGATATTTTTACTACTCCCTTTGTCTAGATGAAAATTTCTTTCCTGGGCTTTGGTTTTTTTTCTCTTCTCCATCAGTTCCTATTGTCTGCCCTATACTTCTGCATTGCTTTTTCTGTCAATTGTTTTAAAAGTTCACATTCCCAAAATTCCATCTTAGGTGTTCTTCTCTTCTTCCCCTACTTCCCTCGTAATGCAATGCCCATCTGCAACAGAGATGCTTTGATAGCACCACTCACTGTGCATCACATCACCTCTGTTACCAAACATGACGTTTCCCCCCGCTGCACCTGGAAGTAAATTCGGACTCAGTATGGCTTCAGGAAGGCACTACAAATTAATGAGTTGCTACACAAGATAAACGTCCTAGTTCTTACTAATAAGTTCTGAGGATGTGAATAATCTACATGTTGTCTTGACTTCAGATCCTACTACTAATTGAAAATCATCACCAGGTTTTGCAATACATCAAAAGCAATATTTTATCCCATTTTCAAATCTTACTAATCATCTTTGATAGCAGATATACAAAAATCACTTTATTTGAGTGCATGAATTTAGTACCCACCTACTAGTTACACAAACCAGAAAACTTGAAGTCATCCTTCTTCTCTTTCTCTCTTCCCAATATCTAAATTTGTGACTTGTCAATGTTACTTCAGAATTGTTTCTGTAAGTTCCATGCACTAGCTGACTGTGCCACTGGAGCTTCCAGAACTAGTTCTAAAACTTGTTTGGACTCTTCTTTCTGCTTCATTACCATTGAGTCAGATCAGGCAGCAGTAACTTCTCCCATAGACTATCACAAGAGCCCTCTGACAGTACTCTTAACACTTTGGGCTTTCCACCCACAGCATTCTACCAACAAAGTTATCATCATTAATAAAACAATAAAAATTAAAAATCAAACAATAACAAATATGGACTGGTTAACTTCTCTTTTTAAAAAATCACTTAGTAACCTATTACCTTGTTAGGAAATACATCACATCCTGTAGAATACAGCAGCACTTCGTGCTTCTTTCTTCTTTTCTGTCACATTCCTGCCATGCTCTTAGTCTTACATGCTTTCATTCATTTGATATATCCCTCCCCATGAGGGATTTTGCCCTTGTTGAGGACCATAGTCATTTTACAGTGTCGATATGTCCCAATTCCTCTCTCTGTGTCCTTACCATAGTTATCAGTCGCAGGGATGTCAATTTACTCTTTTTCCTCTTCTTAAACTTTCATCACGCAATTCATTCCATGTGATAAATTCAATCTTCTTACTCAGCCTCTTCCCTTAACTGACTATAGAGTTAGCTACAAACCTTTTATTTTTACGATCCCTTCTGAGCCCTAAACCACATCTGAAGGCATTATTGGCAATCATAAAGTTCCTACAGTCTCTAACTGTATTTAGTATGATGATAAAGGAGAGGCTTGAGACAAGCATGACCTCTTGGTTGCAGCCTGGATGACTGGATGGATGGCTGTGGAAACTAACTGATATGGAGAATATTGGAAGAAAAAGCTACTGAGTTAGTTTTGGACATGATGAATCTAAAGTGCCCTTGGGATAGTCATAGGAGTTGTTCAGTAGGAGACGTTCAGTAGGGCTGCAGCTGAGAAGAAAGATCTGTCTTGGAGACTAGACTGGAAATTGGCCTTCACTCTGCCTCGCCATGCTTCTAGGAGTGATATGTTTGTAAAACACAAATTTGAATAATGTCTAAAATTTGTCAGCAACCACCCCTAGTTATCAGGATAAAGTCACACTACCACTCCTAAATTCACACTATCAAGGAAAATATTATGTTGCATGTTGCTGGGTTTTGCTATCAAAATGTTACTTCTAGAATTCAGCTTTCAATAATGACAGATTGTCAACTATCCATAAGGAAGTAACAGTTAGAAAGTCTAGACAAAATATTTAAAAACAACTATTTGAAGGCACTGGAAAATGAACAAAATAGCGTATGCCCTGTATTGTTCCATTCACATGAAACTCCTAAACATGCAAACAAATCTACAGCAACAGGAAGCAGGTCGGTGGTTGCCTGAGGCAATCAGGAAGGTAGGGGTAGAAAGGTCAGGTTAAGAAGGGATACTCAGAAGCTTTTGGGGGTGATGGATACATTCAATATCTTGATTATAGCAATAGTTTCATGTCTGTCACATGGGGCACTTTAAGTGTGTGCCTTAAATATGTGCTATTTATGGTATGCCACTATGTCAATCATACTTCAATGAAGTTATTTCTAAAAACATTATAGCTATTTTTATTATACCCAAAGATAATCTAAATCAATAAGAAAGAAAGTTCAATAAAAACAGATACAAACATTTTATAAGGTGTATTACTTTCCTATTGCTGCTGTAATGGATTACCACAGCCATAAAACAACACAAATTTATTGTCATACAGTTCTGGGGGTCAGAAATCCCAAATCAGCCTCAAGGAGCTGATGTCAAAGTGCCAGCAGACCTGGTTTCTTCTGGAGTCTCTGAGAAGCTTCTAGTGGCCACCTGTGTTTCCTGGCCTGCATCATCCTCATTGTCTATCACTCGGGTCCCAGCTTGCGTCATCACACCAACCTCGCTTCTAACTCTGATTTCTTCTGCACCCCTCTTTTCAGGACCATTGTGATTACATCAGACCCAACCCGATCATCTCGGATAATTTCCTCTTCTCAAGATCTTTAACTTACTCACATCCACAAAGTCCCTTTGCTATGTGAAGTGACCTTGGCAGGGTCTGGGCACTATTAGTAGGATGTGCACAGAGTAGTGGGGCCATTATTCAGTTTAGCACACAAGGGAAGAAAAACGGGTCAGTAGTAAACATGAAAAGTATGTTTCCTCACTGGTTCTCCAAGAAATGTACATTAAAATTAGATGAAATCTGTCCTCTCTCAAATTGAAGTTTTCAAAATGATAAAAACTTCTTGGCACTACCATAGGGAAATAAATATTCATACAAAATTAGAAAGAAAGTTATCTAAGATGGTAATTCTTCAATATTAGTGGTTACTTCTGGCTAGTGAGATTATGGGTAATATTAATTTTTCTGTCATGGGTTCAAACTATTTTCAACATTCATTATTTATAAAATTGAGAGAGACACAAAAGATTTTTTGAATATACATCCTTTCCAACTTGAAGATCAGTGTGCTATTCTCTGTTACTTAACCAGCAACTAGAGGTATCTTTTCACTCAGATATTGAAGTTAACCACTAAACTTTGTCATTGTTGTGGACATCACTTATCACCACACATTATAGTTTATGAAAAAGAATTCAAATTATGTAACTGTGCCTATAGGAATATGGCTATTCAACACCATTAAATACCCTCTAGAAAATGTTCAGGTTTTATACTTTCTATAACACTGTAAATGTACAAGTATGTATTGTTATTTTAAATTATTTACAAATGAGTCCAATAGTTTTCAAGAATAAAGGAAGGAAAAACATCTATGATTTCAAAATTTTTAAAATAAAAATGTGACTTGTTAAATAATTAAAAATAAAATCAGATTACATATTAAAAGTTATAAGCATGAATTATAATGAAATATGAGCCACACATTTTATAAATAAGTGTTTTGAATCATTCAGTTCTTTCCCTAAGACAAGCCAGCTTTGATTTGACTATGAAAAATATCCATAGATCTACTATGGACATCAGATCTTGAGATAATGGGTTACTTTGCTGAAGCTTTACACTGGCTTGAGAGAATTTCAAGTCACATTGGAAGTTGTCCTCTACTACAGAGAACTTATTTTTAAAGTTCAATTGCATTTTCATTTTATACATAATAAAAGCTACTTATGGAAAATCTTCCTAAACACATTTTGAAGTATTAGATTTCCCAAATTATTGACAAAAAATAAAGGACAAATTCATTTATCCTTTCAATACAAATTGAGTATGTCTGAGGCAAAGATGGTGCTTGTGCTTGAAAAAGTGCTTTATCAGAAGAGTGTTAAGCATATCATCCTTGAAACTTGGATCACAAGATAGTAGCTATGAATCCCTGAAGTTTATTGTGTTGCGAGGACAGGTCCAGTGGTGGCAAATCTTGGAGGTTGTGGCCATACCTCCTTTCTGTGTGTAACATTGGCATGTCCATAATAACTTCCATTACATTTAGCTTCAGGCCATTCAGTAGTTGTCATCCAACCAATCAGTAATTCATCGTTGTCATCTCTGCTCATCTGAGCATGTGCTTCTCCTGTAATTGTTGCAGTGGCAGAGAGCTATCTCCCGTTTTAGAGCAGGGAGGAATCAGATAAGTGTTTTGAGAGTAGACTAACGTGAATTTCTTCTTGGAGCTGGTAGTTTATTCCTTTCCTATCTACTGCATTTGAAGACTGTTCACCTGATTTTCTTCCCTTGAATTCTAAGCATTTATTTATGTATTCATAAATACATAGGAAGAAAGAAAGAAAGAAAAGAAGAAAGAACAGAAAGAAAAAGAGAAGAAAAGAAAGGAAGGAAAGAAGGAAGTTTTTTAGCAGGGGACTATGTCAGAAGCAAGTTCTGAAGCCAAAATACCCTGGAAGGATTCAATCTAATAAATGTGCAATAAATTCTGGCAAATGTTTGATCTTAAATTTATTCAGAATTATGCTGACGGCACATGAGATTTGCATAAGTTGTATGAGGTGGTGTAACTTCTTCAAGGTCAACATTTTGTTCAAGTACTTTTAGTAGGACAAGGGAATACTGGAAGGCCCTTTTGCTTTGCTGAAACCCATGTTGACTCCTCTGAATTCCCTGATGCCCATTTGCAGGGACAACCTGCAGCCGGACAGCTGGTGGTCCCCCGGGGGGCAGTGTGCATTATGAGTGTTTGAGACTCAGGTGCATTGACTCAAAGAGTTTAGGGGAAAAGGAGGTCTTCTTCCTGTGTTTTGAAAGGTTCCTGGACCACATTGCTGAACAAAGGGAACCTCAAAGCCAACAACTAAACCCCGAGTGACAAGGTGAAAGATGGAGAAGGAACCTGAACTCTTTGAGGCCGTAGAGGAGATGGAACACCACAAGCTCTATTACCCGACTGCCTTCTGCCACATCCTCAGTCCCTTCAGTTATATTTCCTAAAATAATTCACAGCCTGTTTTATTAACAGTTCAGGGTGGTCATAGGAGCATCCATTTATCTTCCAGGCCTCCACATTTTCCTCTCCCTTATAAGAAGGATCAAGACAAGACTCATAAACCTGTCTTTAGTTCTGTCGACGCATTCTAGCTGACCTTACAACTGACCACACTGGCAGCAACTGTTGTGGATTAAGAAAATTGTGACATCCCCAAACTTTCCCCTCAAACTTGAATTTTCAATATTTAAGGACTCATTTGAATGAACAAGCAAAAATGACTATAGTCATTGAAAAGACACACTTGTATGAATCCATTGAGTCAAATTGCTTTTCTTACTATGTGTGGGGGAAAGAAGGAAAGAAAACTTTGTCTTCTGTAAAATAAGATTATATATGCCTACCTAGCATGATGGAGGATTAAATAAAATTCTATATGGGAAATGCCAGACCTGCCAGTATATGAACATACTCAAATATGATAACTGTGACTGTAATTCTTAGTAGCTAATAAAAGGAAGCTAGAACTAGGAGGTGTTGGTGACGATTCCTTAAGGCTATTTAAAGTTCTGATTTTTTAAAAAAAATTAAATTCATAGTGTTAATTTAACTTAAAATTATAAATGTCTTTTTACTTATAGTCAGCTTCTTTTCTGGGTGACTTAAGTGGGGAGAAATAAAGAGAGGTCATTTGACAGAGCTGGGTCGGAAGTCTACAGAGTTGAGAAATCAGGTAGGTCTCCATAGTCCAAGCAGACAAAGGAAAACCCAAGTTCATTCATCAGGAGGGGAAAGATCAGACAATGTTTGATGATCTGATACTTAGCTGACCCTTAGAGTCAAGCAAGCCTCCAGCACCATGCTGAACTCAAAGCAAGCGAGGCCCAGAGTACCAGGAACTGTGCGTTCTGAGACATTGGTCAAACCAAGGGGAAAGACAAAAAGAATCTCTGATCTTAGGACAGAGGTCGTTTGCCTTTTGCTGGATTATCATTTCTCCTGAGTACAGGATATGCAGGTTAGAGGTGGAGTTGGGAGAGATGCCTGTCATTATGATACCCTGATTCCCACAAAGCAGAAATAGAGGGACAAGAAGCCTAAGGAGACCCACGTTTCAGTACAGATGCATTAGAGGTTACCACTTCTGAAATACATCAGGTATTTCTTAGCCCTCATGTGTGCTACTTAATAATTCAAAAAATAGTTCTTTGATGTACTGGGAAGACTGAACCCTTCGTGTGGCATGTTAACTTCAAGGTGACAGTACTTCTTATCGTAGGAACTTGGCAACATAAGGGACCTTATTTAGTATCTTTAATTTTCCTCTTGAATCATTTGTGGTAGAAGATCAGAATCAGGTCATCCAAAGGAGATTATTCAATCCTAAAAAAAGAGCCACTTCATGGGCCTAGACTATTGCCATTCAATGGAAATTAATCAAGTGTTAGTGTTCACAACATTTCTCTCAGTGCAATGCAAATGGAAATGGTATTTATTTGCCTTAGAATATGCATTGCATTAGGAGTTTCATCTGAAAAGTATGATCAGAGAGAAAAATACAAAAAAAATATATATGTACATGTTATCATATTATATATATGTGTGTGTGTGTATATATATCTCCAGGCTTCCCGTTTCCAGTGTGAGTATCAGCGAGGTCACGTTAACATAATTACCAAATTTGGCTTGCTTGTGGCCCCTATTGACATGACTATGGCACGTCAGCACTCCTACAACATGCACACCAGCTATTCCTGGTATACCCAGGAAGATGTCACATGCATTTAGAAACACTTGCTCTTTTTCTTTCATTTGATGTCTTCACTGAAGCCCTCTGAATTGAAGTCGTTTGAAGAAACCCCTCCTTACTGGCCCTGTGGTCACAGGCTGTCCTCAGCTTGCTGTTGTCCTGGGAGAAGCTCCTTGCAGATTCTCCACAGGATGCTTTAAATTCGATGCAGAAATGAGGAAAATTCCATTCCCCACTAGTCACTGGGCTCTTAAACTTCATCATTTGCCTCTTAAATCCCACAAGATTTCTCACCCAACCCGTCCTTTCAGCATCTGTTTGACGCTTGCCCCTTCTCTCTATAGGCTTCGAGGTAGTCTATCAGACTGGAAGAGAACCATCTCCCCAAATAAAAGCTTCTCCATTTTTTCATAATCCCCTTAAATCTGCCCTAGGTATCACATGTTAACTGCTTCCCTTTCCTTTACCACCTACCTATTATAACTCACTTTAGGTCCAGCTAAGCTCCATGTATCACTTGGCTTTGAGAACTCATATTAAATTAGCTTTAAGCAATTGTGAACTTGTGAACAGAGACCCACAGAGGACATTCGCTGGACGAGGTAACAGATAGACATAGCACCCACCTCAGCTACATAGTAAATTGCAGTATGATGTAGGATGGGACATTTCACCTCTCTGGGTTTCAGATTTCTTTTATTTAAAATGAAAGATTTGGACCCAATTAATGGCTGTCATAGACCATTTTCAGAGTCTAATGATGGTATGGAAACTCATTCTGGAAAATCTAAATAAACGTGTTATGGACTGAATTGTATCCCCGCCCCCAAATTTATATGTTGAAGCCCTAACCTTCAATGTTGACTCTATTTGGAGTAAGTTCTTTAAAGAGGTAATTAAAGTTAAATGGGGTAGCAAAGGTGGTACTCTAATCCAATACCATGGTGTCCTTACAAAAACTGGAAGCAACACCAAAGGAAAGGCCAGTGAAGGCACCATGAGAAGGTGGATGTCTACAAGCCGAGGAGAGAGGCCTCAGGAGACACTAAACCTGCCAACACCTTGATCTTGGTCTTCCAAGATCTGTGAGAAAATAAATTTCTGTTGTTTAAGCCACCCAGTCTGTGGCATATTATTATGGGACCCCGAGAAGACTAATCCAAAGCATACAGACACAAATACTTGCATCAATATTTGGTTGCTCACAGGTCAGGTCAAAATCTTTAAGATTACATATCTTCTGAAATTCATTTCTTCTCTTTAAAAAGTATTAATTAACTGAGTAGTAGCTGGAAATCTTTAGCTTTCTATTTTACATATGTTCTTTAGAAATACAGCGAGTGGGTTAAGATCACTACAAATCTACATTTGTTTTAACTAAGAAAACCCAATTGAAAATACATGGCCAAAAGTTGGGTACCCAAGAAATATCATACAGCATAATGTTCAGAAATTGTGCATGCCTTGAGACAGTTAACCTAGTTATTGTCTCTATTGTATGTGTGTGTGTGTGTGTGTGTGTGTGTGTGTGTGTGTGTGTGTATGTGTGTGTGTGTGTGTGTGTGTGTGTGTATATATATATATATATATAATTTTAAAACAGAGACCTTATAGAAATTTTTCTGAACTTTCTCAGAATGGATTAGAAATTTTCTCCCTGTCAAGGTTATTTAAGTTTGAAATTGTATTATACATGCTAAGATGTAAAAACAAGAAAGTAATGCATGGGGACAGTACAATTACAGTGATTATTATTTATGTTTTGGGGAATTGTAAATCCTACAGAATTTCACACATGGACAGATAATGCAATTAGTAAATCAAGTGATTCAGTTTGCATGTGAAGGACACACAAACAACTCACATATTTTCAAATAAACCAAGAATCAGTGTAACATCACAGCTAACAGTGATATCCATGCAAGGTCTATTGGAGTCCTGAGCAACCATCACTAGGAAAGAATTCTTAACCATTAAGAGTTGATCAGAAAGGTTCTTTAGTGGACATTTTTTGGATTCACATCCCAGCACCAAGCTGCATTGCCATTTACCCATCCCAATAATCCCTAATTTTTTTTGGTAATCCATGTGATTCAGAGAAGATGTCTCTATTTCTGCTCCAAACAGAAGATTCTAGAAAAAGCAGTTGGTTCATGGTGAGCATGGTACTTAGGGCAAACCAATTTGAAAGTGTATCAGTATGTTATTGAGACTCTAACTGTGTCTTGTCCTTACTGAATATAAATAAAGAAGCAGGCAGAGCCTGATGAGATGATGAGAACTAAACTTAGAATGAAGCCAACACAATGCACAGAGCGTGGAGAAGGGAAAAAACTTAGTCCTTGAGAACTTTTTGGATCAGTCTATTTCTGAAGGCAGCCTCATCTCTGGATTTTTAGATACATGCTCCTCCCCCACCCCCAACAATTTCCTTGTTGTTTACCTCAGTTTAAGTGAGCATTCCCACTGCTTGTCATCAAAACATCTTAATTAATGGCTGTTCTTACATAGTCGCACATTTATGCACTTGTGTAAGTATTTCTTTTTCTCACAAAATTTGATTCTGTAAGTAATCAAATGCCCATTTCACAGTTTAGTGTCTATCTGCAATATTCTTCTGTCTTCAATTAGGTCTAGATATAGTTTTTCCAATGTAATTCCCACTTATTCAACAATTACCTATGCTGTGAAGAAATTGGACTTAGAAGTACAAGGAAGTATCCACCTTTCAGAAGCACCCACTCTGAGATGAGAGGTCAGGGAAAAGACATACACAGATGATTCTTACCCTCTTTTATTTCATTTTTTTTTGTCCTAAGTCCCTTCTTTTTTTCTACTAGAATCTGTGCTGAAAAGTGGGTTATCATAGAAAGCTCCTTCTGATATGATTAAGAAGGAGTCTAGAACATCGTCCAAGAGTGCACATGAGCGCAAGGATTGGGTCTGAGCTCTGCTGCTTATTTGCTATTTCTCTTAATCTGTAACATGGTACATAGCTATAATAAGCTTGGAGAACCCTTATTTTATAGGGAAGTATTTGAAACCAACCGTAACAATAAATGTCAGACATAGGTTTTGGAACAGTCCTTGTTTTACCCCTATCATCTACAATGTACTTTTCATTTTCTGTAGAGTATTTTGCCCCATATATTGGTTATGAGCAACAATATCTCAATATCACCCAAAATCATAGATACAGCAGGTATAACCCCCCTCCCCACCATCTTAAAAAGAGGAAAATAATTCCTCAAGTCTGTCCATGCCAGGTTGCAGGCACCAGGGGCCAGACAGGGTCTATGGCAGGAGGCAGGTATCACACTCTATCTCAAGTACAAAGTTGTCTGACTTTTATGATACTCAATGTGGGAGTTAAGGTCAGAAATGAAGGTTGGGACAAAACAAACAGACACGTTAAAATTTTGAAGTCAAGGATGGGGTTGGCTCTGGAGGTGCAGAAAGGGCAGAACAGTGGAGCAGTCAGCAGTCCATGCATCCTAGCCATGGTAAAAGTTCATGCTTCAATCCAAGCACGTGGAAGTAATTAAGAGTTGGCGAACAAACCAAAGGGCTGAACATTTAGCTTAGGAGCATGAACTCATGATGACAAATAAAGCACTTAATGGCCCTGCCCTTTAATGACAAATCACTAAGCACTAATTAGAATAGTTATTTTAAGTCAATCTGTATGTGCTCACTTTTTTTTTTTTTTGAAAGAGATATGGGGAATCTCATGCATTTTCTAAAATCAGACATTGGTATATGTGATAGGTTCTACATTCTAACCGAAACCCATTGGACTGAAACTGAAGAGAATGTATGGCTGAAAACTGTATATCACACCAGCCGAAACCAAGAACATTTCTTAAAGGAAAACAAACTTCAGATTTGGGGAATGTTTTTAATTGCTTAGGTGTCTCATCCCAGCCTTAGTGCTCACACTCTGGGTAAGCTGCCAATTGATGGTTTAGGTCCAGTTGCCTGTCCCTACTGCAGGAAGACTCCTAGTGGCCTTTGAGTAAAGATAATTGGCTATTTGCATGCTTCTAAATGTATCAGTTAGGAAGATACTTTAAGAAACACATGCAGTGTATTTATTTCAGAGTGACTGTGTCATGGAGGCAGATTAACTGTTTTGTAGTCCTATACATTAATGAAGCCCAGAATGCCCAGACCTGTGAACATACTTAATGAATATACTATTACCTCGAAGTCTTCGATAAAAAAGAAAAAAAAAGAGAAATACAAGTTAGGCAGACCTAATGCAATCAACTAGCTGTCCTGTAAGTCGGAAAACAGGCAAAAAATGAGTCTGACACCTGTACTTCCTTACGCTGAAGAATGAGGACTTTAGATGAACTTTGGGTGATGATTCAGAAGTGGGGAAACCCAAAGGGATTGAATTGGCTACCTCCACATACTGATGAACGGCTTTTAAGCCCATCAGTCATACTTTAATTTCTATGTGTGGTGTGAACTCCCAACTCACCTGATTGGATTAGCTCACTGCCCATAAAAGGATCAGCAGCGAGTGGGTAAAATTGTAATTAGAACCAGGCTGTAATTGGGGCTAGGAGGGGTAGGTGAGGGCAAAACCTCTTGCCCTTCTTTTTAAATTTTTCCGTGTAGAAGATGAATAATAATTACATTTCAGCCAATTGCCTCTGAGATAACAGAAAGTGTATGTGAAGGGATAATCAGAGACTTTAGCTATTTGAACTCTATTTCTTCCTTTTCCATGAAGTGGTCAGGAAAATACAGAAAGTGAATTTATTATTCACACAGTATCTAATTTCAATGGAATTGTAGAATGGTCAGAGGTGGGGCCTGTCTTGAATATCCAATATTTATCACATCATATTTTCATTCTGTGGACTAATAGCCTTAGAAGAAGAAAAAAAAAGTAGTTTGTATGAGGTCAGACAATTAATTTCGTGAACTCATCCTAGAAAGAGTGCTATCTACCTCACTGGTGAATATCACCACAGTCACCTTCAAAGTCCTCCCCTTGGGAAGCTATGTACCGACACCAGTGCCTAGTCCACCCTTCAGGGCAGTTTTGGAACTCTTTTTCTGGAACAGCCATCAGAGTTGTCGTGATGGCCATCAGGAGCACGTAGGTTAGCAGCGCTGTATGAACAACTCTGTAAGGTGTCCTAAACTTACCTATTTGTTCGTACTGTGCTGCCAATGTAAGTGCACAGTGGCAAGTTCACAAACTTAATTGTCAGATGTTAGGGGTGACGACGGCTCCGATGGCCATCCCAGAGAAAGAGTTCCGAAACTGCTCTGAAGGGTGGACTAGGCGCTGGCATCAGTGCACAGCTTCCAAGGGGGGGTCCTTTGAAGGTGACCATAGTGATATTCACCAGTGAGGTAGGTAGCACTCTTTCTAGAATGAGTTCATGAAATTAATTGTTTGATATCATGTACCAGAATATAAATCAACACAAAATTCTATTTTTAAAGAGGTTTAGAATATATTTATTATTATTTTTTTGTATGGTATTGCTGGAATAAATGTTTTCTGTGGGAGTTTTATAACTATGTTTTCTTTTTTTCTGAGTTAGTTTTATTACAAAACTTACTCCAGAAAGGAGTCACTGTTGGATATTTTGTTCAAAATATTTAGTTTATTTATAGGTGCAACTCTTGAAATTAGTTTCTGGTGAAAAATATAGCTTCAGTTATAAAAGGCAGATGTCTTAAAAAACTTTAATGCTTGTGGGTTAGCTGTCCTGTTGTAAAATATATATGGATACTGTTTGTAAGATGGGTTTTTGAAAAATTGGTTTTTAAAAATGGAGAAATTAATTAAATCAAAGACATGTGAAGAAAATTTTTTTATTAATTAATTAATTAATTTTTTTATTGGGGTGACATCTGTTAGCAAGTATTACATAGGTTTCAGGCATACAATTCTACAGTGCATTGTCAGCTATGTGAAGAAAATTTCACAAAATAAAATTGGGAAAATCAGTACAACTGAGTGGAGTGAGAGTGGTTCATCTAAGGTAAGGTGCCACCCGTTGAATTAGTCCCACCACCGACCCACGTGCACACCGAAACGGGGAAAGCGACAGGTCTTTCAACATGAACAATTTCACTGCATCCTCTCCAATGCGTGTGCACATGTGCAATTGCACTCAGCCCAAAACCAAAACAAAACAAGAGCGTGCATGACAGGGATGGTAGCTTTTGGTCGTACATCACAAACCGATAAATGATTGATCATAATTCTTTCACACCCTGCCTCTGCCCCACCGTGAATTTCACCTCTCTTTGGGCAGGCTTCTGTACTGAACCTTCTCTCTCCCCTTTCCCCCTTCAGCTCGTATGTCATCAAACCCACCCTTACCCTTACTTCCGGTCACTGTTAATCCCTATGGGCCACCTGTTTCTAAAAGTCCAGTTCATTTCTTTCCTCATCTTCTGCCCGTATTAATATCTTGGTTCTTTAACTCCTTGCTCTATGATTAGTGCCCATGTTGGTATAGTAGAAAGAGCCCTGGCTTGGACTTAAATCTGTGTCAATTCATAAGGTAAGACCTCCTAATAGCCTGTCCTCTGGTCTCTGATATGTAAAATGAGGAGGAGCTTGAGAGGAACTTCAAGTTCTAAGTCTTGTGCAATTCTTTCTGCACGACTTAGTATTTTCATGTTTCTTGCTCAGGAGCAATTGCATGTATGTGGATGTTCTGTCTTTCTGATTAGACTAAGATTTTCAGGCACATACACTGGACTCTTTTTCTGATGTACCCTGTACATTTTTGCAGTTTTAAGTATATTATAGATATTCAATAAAGGAGCATTGACTAATTTATTGAACCTTTTGGGGCAAATTTTCATTTCATATCATGAGTACCCACAATGTAGTTAGTGTACAAGTTGGATAATAGAGCAATTATCCAGGAGATTAATAGATAAAAAGAAAATAAAAACAGAATAATGCCACAAAATGACTCTACAATATCTGTGTTACCTGATAATTATTTATGGTAATTTGTTCTGTGGCCCTTAATAACTGATACCAGTAACTATAAGTAGAATTGGTGGGGGGAACTGTGGGGATAAACCTAAAGATGCTTGAAAGAAATGCTTCTTAATTCGGGTGGGGGAAGAAACGGTGCACTTTGAAGACGCTGTGACAGGGATGGGCTTCCTGCAAGGCTCACAGGTTCCTTACAGCTTCTTATATAAATGTCCTGAAGTCCACATGTGGGTCCCATGTATAATTTTTGAAGGGTTTTTTAAAAAGGGGCTGTGCTGGAGAAGACAGTGATTGCTGTGTCCCCCAGGGCCCTTTGGAAATGGGAGACGCTCCCTTAGCATGTCTGATTGGGCCAGAGGTAGACACGTCTCCATAACCTATGTTAAGACCTAGTTTGAAAAAAAGAAAAAAATAATGCCAAATGATTTCTTTCCTTGGGAGTTTGAAATTGAGGCAAAATTTCAAATTCAAGTCAGTTGGTGGTATTATATGCTAGAATTAGAAATCCACTTGGGAGATGGAGTGGATAATTTTGGTCCGATATTATACAGAGGATCCTAAGAGTGTGTGCATAAAAGCAAAAGCAAGGCTCATGCAGCTCGTAAGTAAGTACAAGAAGTGTGGCTTAGGCTCCGTGTGGGTTTTCAGTCCTCATGACACCCCTTTACACTGAATCTGCTCCTTTAGGGTGCTGTCCGAACTCTGAGACTTTGAAAACCTCTCCCCATCTTCCTCGGTCCCCTTATCATTGACCCTCTCACCCACACCACACCACACACACACACACACACACACACACACCCCACACACACACCCCCC